>SDVV010027161.1:0-12147 GCA_016164225.1 Gammarus roeselii | reverse complement strand
GAGCTGTAGGACGTTGGGGATGGAAGCAAAGAGAGGGCTGTATGAGGGTGTTGTTGTCCCAACTGTGCTCTACGGAGCTGAGGCTTGGGGGGTGAGAGCAGAGGAGAGAAGAAGGTTGAATGTTTTTGAGATGAAATGTTTGAGGGGCATGGCTGGAGTAACGCTGAGAGACCGGATCACCAACGACGTGGTTCGAAACAGAACAGGGAAGGTAAAGAAGTTGGAAGACAGAGTGGATTCGCGTGTTCTGAGATGGTTCGGGCACATGGAGAGGATGGATGAAGGGAGATTGGTGAAAAGGGTGATGAATGCGGAGGCGAGTGGTCGCAGGCCTAGAGGTAGACCGAAGTTTGGGTGGATGGATGGTGTGATGCAGGCGTTGGGAAGGAGAGACATGAATGTGGAGGTGGCAAGAGAGCGTGCAATGAACAGGCGTGAGCGGAGAATGGTTGTGAATGGTTTATTTTGACGCTGCTCTGATGTGCTTTCCCGTCCTTGGCACCCCGCTGTCGGGATGGTCGTGGGTGGCGGGGGCCCGGCCATTATGACGCGTCGGGGGTAAACCAGTGAAAACTGTCGAGCCCTGCTGCTGACGACGGATCCTCGGACTGCACTCGTGACTCAGAGTGTATGTTGGGGGTACCGGCCGGACCCTTTAGCACAAAAGGGCTAAGTTGTGTGAGTGTGAGCGTATGAGGGTGTGTGGTTCGCCTTGCCGTCGGCCACCTCCCTTTCTGGGGGATGCGGCCCAGTGTCTGTATCTAATCATATGGAGTTTAAAATATTTGGTCAAGAAATTTCCAAATAGACACCATGAATGTTATACTTTTTGACATGGGTTTCACTGGACAAGCCATGAATTGAAATACCACAGCATTGATTTGAAAGGACATAAAAAATTTCACTGGACAGCAACAAGGCCGTCAGTGGAAGCACAGTGTTCGCGGTACTATTATTAAAGTAACGAATGCTGGAGCAGAAGCCTTGAGCAGCATAGAGGAGTGTCAAATGCTTGATCAGTTTCATTTGACCAATGGCAGCTGCTGAAGAAACTCCAAGAACATATTAGAGAGATAGCGCCAACGTCAAATTCCAAGATCATATTAGAGAGATAGAGTCAACGTCAAACTGCAAGATCATATTAGATAGATAAAGTCAACTTCAAACTCCAAGATCATATTAGAGATAAAATCAACGTCAAACTCCAAGATCATATAAGAGAGATAGAGTCAACGTCAAACTCTAAGATCATATTAGAGAGATAGAGTCAACGTCAAACTCCAAGATCATATTAGAGAGATAGGGTCAACGTCAAACTTTAAGATCTTATTCAAGAGATAGAGTCAATGTCAAACTGCAATATCATATTAGAGAGATAGAGTCAACGTCAAACTCCAAGATCATATTAGAGAGATAGGGTCAACGTCAAACTTTGAGATCTTATTAGAGAGAGAGAGAGAGAGAGTCAACGTCAAGCTGCAAGATCATTCCATTGCGATAGAGTCAACGTCTTTCGAGCGTCCAACGTCTAACCAACAATTAAGGATTAGTAAGTTAGCGTCAGTCTCTGAGTTTGATTAACCTGTCAAGAAGCAGCTAATCATTTGCAAGAGGATAATAGCCAATTCTGTCGTTCGAGAGAGAGATAAGAGTGTCAAGGCTTTCTAGTGCACTGGAGTTTCTGTCGTTCGAAGAGGCCCCACACGCGGCAGGGCGCTCTGACCTGTTTCGAGATTGACTGCGCGTGCTCGTCGCGTTTTGCTGGGCATGAAGAAGTCAAGAATAAGCTGCTCTGGCCAGGACAGCTCCACGGGGCGTCGGTGGGACAGCATGCGCAGGTCGATGGGAGTACCTTCAGGACCGCTCGACGACGTCTGCAAGGTAGTTAATTATCCAATGAGGGTTCTGAGACAGATGGTCTGCTGAATCAATGACAGATTAGATTAGAGTGACGAGGCTTTCTAGCGCGCTGGAGCCATCGTCCTTCTGGCGCCGAATATCAAATTAGCAAACAGTGCTGCATCAATCAAGTCCTTGTTTTTCTTTTTTTAATGTTCCAGTTAGGTTTACTACTGCGCAAAGTCAAAGTACTTTACGCGGCGAACGTCTATGGTATGTACGGGTGCCACAGGAGGTACAGGAACTTCCAAGGTCTCCAGTCTCCAGCTCAGGAAGGCCCATCATTTTGATTATCTTGCCTAGGGCGATCTGCATTCCGATCAGATTTGTGTCCAGCTCCGAGAATCATTCATTGGCGTCATCGACCACGACCTGGGTCAGGTCTCCTGTCGATGAGGAACTTCTAAGAGGTTCGACGTTCTTTCGCGCTGATAGGTTTGAGTACGACGCTCTAGAGGGGCTGTCAGCCCCTGGTGCCAGTCGAGTAGTTTGTAAAGGGATTGGACTAGATGTGATTGCTTGATTACCTTCTGTGACCAGACCTGTGCAAGGTCGAGCGTCGGCAGCGGGTGAGATGAAGTGGGGTATATACCTACTGGGGAAGGATGGGTTGTACAGCTCCAGGAGGGTTTCCTGGATACAAACCAAAATTAGATTTTAGATTTGAGTTCGTTTCTGTAGTTTAACTCAGTTAGAACGATAACATCTAATGTTTCATTGAAGGACAAGTTATCACACGTGGGGAATTTGGGTTAGGAAAAAGTTGAGATCTAATTTTGAGTTGGTAGTATTGTTTTCGAACACTAAGTTGTTGTTGGAAAGTGGTGAATTGCGTAAAAATAGGGCCGAGTATTTTGATGAGTTGCTGTGGGTGGTGGTGCACGGATGCCGGTTAGGGGAGAGACTTGTTGCGGGTATTACTACGGGAAAGGTGCAGGAGGCGGTAGAGGTGATGAAAGCAGGGAAAGGCTCTGGTTTGGATGGCATTGCGACAGAGTGCATGAAAAGTGGTGGCGTAACGATTGTCGAATGGCCAGTGAGGCTACTGCATCTGTGTTTTGAGGCGGATGTGTTGTCGATTGAATGACGCGGTGCCTGCACTGTTCCGTTGTACAAGGGCAAACGCAAAAGAGATAAACATGAATGCTGTAACTCAAGAGGTATCGGTTTATTACATGTGGTCAGAAAGTTGGACGGGCGAGTGCTGATCAAAAGGATTACAGACTTTACGGATGATGATATTGGAGTGGAACAGTGTGGCGATCAGATTTTTGCAGTAATAAAAGTCTGTGATAAGTCAAGTACCTAGCGAAGGGAAAGGATGTGTTCTGGGCTTTCATGGATTTGGAAAAAACCTACGACAGGGTTGACAGGGGAGCGTCGGGTAGGTGTTGCATTTGTATGAAGTGAGCGGAAATTAGTTGAAAGTTGTTTAGAGTTTCTATGTTGACAGCAGAGCATGTGTCAGAGTGGGGAGCGAGGTGAGTGATTGGAAAGTGGGTCTGAGACAAGGCTGCGCTGCCTCCCTGGCTGTTTAATCTCTACATGGATGGAGTGGTCAGGGAGGTAAACGCGAGAGTATTGGGTCGTGGCTAGGAGATGTTGGAAACGAAAGGACGAAGTTGGCAGTTGATACGGCACTGGGGGCGGATTCAGAGGAGAAGCTACGTAGGCTAAATTGGGAGTTTGGTCGAGTGCGTGAGAGGAGAAAGCTTCACGTGAACGTAGGTAAAAGTGAAGTAATGAGATGCTCGAGGAATTTCGATGCAAACAGAATTAATGTCCTCCTAGATGAAGTGTTATTAGAGGAAGTTCAGTGTTATAAGTATCTGGGCTCCCATGTGGAGAAGACTGAACTGGTGGAAACTGAGGTGAAGTCGCTTATGAAGGAAGGGTTTTTAGTGTTGGGTGCACTGAAGAGTGTAATGAGCTGTAGGGCGTTGGGGGTGGAAGCAAAGAGAGGGTTGTATAAGGGTGCCGTTTCCTTAACTGTGCACTACGGAACTGAGACTTAGGGGTGAGAGTAAAAAAGAGAAGGGTGAATGTTCTCGTGATGAAGTGTCTGAGGAGCATGGCTGGAGTGACGGTGAGAGACAAGATCAACAACGACGTTATTAGATTTTTAACGAGGATGGTAAAGATGGTAAAGGACGGAGTTGATTCGCGCGTTCTGAGATGGTTTGGGCACATGGTGAGAATGTATGATGGGAAATTGGTAGAAAGGGCGATCAAGGCGGAGGCGAGTGGACGGAGTCCTAGAGGTATACCGAAGTTTGGGTGGATGGATGATGTGAAGCAGGCGTTAGGAAGGAGAGACTAGAGTGTGGAGGTTGCGAGAAAGCGTGAAATGAATAAGCGTAGGAGGAGAATGAGTGTGAATTCATGATTTTTGACGTTGCCCTGATGTGCTTTCCCGCCCTGGGCATCTGGTTGAGAAACGGGATGGTTGTGAGTGGGGTGGATGGCAGCCATCATGACGGGGCATGGGTAATACAAACCCACTGTCGGGCCCTGCTGCTGATACTGACCTCAGACCGCAATCATGACCCAGAATGTGTGTTGACGGATCTTCCGGCCGGACTTTTTAGCGCAAAAGGGCTAAGTTGTGTGTATGAATGTATGGGAGGAGTGTGAAGTGCGCCTTGCCGTCGGTCAACTCCCTTCCTGAGGGATATGCCTATTGTCTGTATCTGTAAGTCACTACGAACTGTCGGTCGGGCTCGAGTTATAAGCTTCTTTAGTGGCTATGGGTCATAGATGGGTCATTTCCGGTTGGGTCATCGTGCAGGTCCGAGAGAATGCGTTTGGAAAAGGTCACCTACAAGCGACGGTCTTTGGTTCCGGATATTGTTGGAGTGGGAAGAATATCAATTAGGAAATCCTGGTTGCGCTTGAAGGACCGTTCCTGGTTGCGCTTGAAGGACCGTGGGTTTAGTTGTCGGTGGTATGAGATCAAAAGCTTTCCTTTTGCGGGGCTGGCGAGAGGTGAGCTGAGGAAGTAGCATATTTTCATGAGTTGAATGCAGAGATTGTAGGTCGCCGTGCGTTCCAGATCAGGGGCACCTATCGCGCGTCGATCAACCAGTGAGGGACGGGCAAGGTGGGGATGGAGGGAGGTAGCTCTGATAAGGTTTCCGAGGCTTTGCGTTGTGTAGATGACCCTTTTTGTGGGTTTCTAAGGGGAGCCCTGTCAGTGGGTTTCTCCGCATTCACCGCTGCAAAACCAGTGAGTGGGCGGATTAGATTAGGGTGATGTTGGAATCACCGTCCTTTGGGCACCGAACGTCGAGCCAGCAACTGGTGCTGTATCAAGTTAAAGACAATATTTTAGTAGAGTTACGTATACTACTGAGCATGTCGAGTCCGTTACAGTCGAGGCTGTAATTGAAGCAGTCACGTGATGACGCATGGTGGCCTTTTAAATAGCTTGTGCATTTAGGAGGTCGGTCACATAGGGACGATGTGCATCTTCACCGCAGTGAGGACGTGTTCCTGTTCCATCATCCAACAAAAGTCATCACTTCCATGACCAAATTTTTGGCCGTTGTAGCAGTGTCTGAGAGAAGCAATGTATTATCAAGCTGAGGCGGACTCTTTAGCGAGAAAGGGCAAAATTTTGATTTGTATGGGTTCAAGTGCATGAGAAAAGTTTAAGTGCGCCTTGCCGTCGGTCAACTGCCTTCTGGCGGATTCGTCCTTACGTCTATATCTAAAAAATCATCTATTTGCTTCAATATAATCGTTTCTGTGCATTTAAAAGACATTTAACCTCGGACCTGCGCCTGCGCCACTCATATACCTTTTTTCTTTCACTTCATAAAAGCCATATGGTTTGGCATTGTGCTCCTGCTTTTTATTCGAACAAATCTTGAAGAGGAAATATTACTGAGACGTATTTACGAAAGAATCTTGATAACATTCGTTGAACGTAGTTTTTGACCGATTTAGACCATTCTGTCATTTAAAATTACTCGAGAATTTCGAAACTTTTTAGTTTCTCGACTGTACCCGAGTTTTTAGGTAAAAATCTGGCTAAATGTCAGCTAGGTACAGCGTGGCGTCTCCAGCGCCTGGCGGTCTAAATGTCTGCTAGGTACAGAGTTGAGTCTCCCGCGCCCAGCTGTCTAGGCTGGCTGAACCCCCAAACCCTCAACCCCCTCCCTACCTATATAAGCGAGGTCTGCCGAGCTTCGTCATTCATTCGAGCGCTGCTGCTTGATGGAGGCACAGCAACCACTGAGCTCATGTTAACAGCACGCTCCCGCCACACTAAAACCCACAGGGTCTCCGCATCATTTTAAAAGAGTAAGATTCAGTACGTGGCGACCCATTTGGGCAGTGGATTTGTGACCCACTGCCTCTACAGAGCCACAGATGGGATCGGCAAATGCCCAGACGTACTTAATTTGCTGTCTCAGTGGTCCTGTGCCTCGTCCTCGAAAGACAAAATTTATTGACACAAGAATTTGTCGACACAAAAATTTGTTGACACAAGCACAAGAATTTGTTGACACAGGAATTTGTCAACACGAATTTGTTGACACTAGAATTTGTCGACACTAGAATTTGTTGACACAAATTTTTTTTGTTGACACGCAAAATTTGTCGACACACCAAATTTGTCTACACAGAAATTTGTTGACACAAAATTTGTCGACACAGAAATTTGTTTGAGGAGCATAGCTGGAGTCTTGCTGAGAGACTGGTTCACTGACGACGTGGTTCGAATCAGAACGGAGATGGTGAAGAAGTTAGAGGACAGATTTGATTTGCGTCTTCTGAGATGGTTCGGGCACGTGGTGAGGATGGATGAGAAAAGATTGGTGAAAAAGGTGTGGAAGGCAGAGGCGAGTGGACGCAGGCCTAGAGGGAGACCGAAGTTTGGGTGGATGGATGAGGTGAAGCAGGCGTTAGGAAGGAGAGACCTGAGTGTGGAGGTAGCGAGAGAGCGTGCACTGGATAGGCGTGAGGGGAGAATGATTTTGAACGGATGAGTTTTGACGCTGCCCTGATGTGCGTTCCCGCCATAGGCACATCGTTGAGAGACGGGATGGTCGTGGGCGAGGGGGGTCCGGTCATCATGACGCGGCAGGGGTAAACCAGTCATGCTATTGGGCCCTGCTGCGGACACTGACCTCGAACCGCACTCATGACCCGGAGGGTGTGTTGCGGCGTTCCCGGCCGGACACTTTTACGCAAAAGAGGCTAAGGTGTGCGGGTGTGAGTGTTTGGGAGTGTGAGGTGTGCCTTGCCGGCGGCCACCTACCTTGCTGAGGGATTTTGGCCTTGTGTCTGTATCTGGATCTGTATACATTTTTCGACATGACAATTTTGTATACACATATTTTGTCGACACAGAAATTTGTCAAAACAGAAATTAATCCACACAGTAATTTGTCGACACAGAAATTTGTCAACACAGAAATTTGTTGAAACAGGAATTTGTCAAAACAGAAAATTGTCAACACGGAAATTTGTCGACACCAAAATTTGTTGACAGTAATTTGTTGGAACAGAAATTTGTCGATACAGAAATTTGTCAAAATCCAAAAGTTGTCGGTACACAAAAATTTGTCAACAGATCAAATTTGTCAACACAAAACTTGGTAGACACATAATTTGTCAGCACATCAATTTCGTTGATACACCAGGTTTGTCGACACACCAAGTTTGTTGACACAAAAATTGGTATCACAAAAATTGTCGACACAAACATTTTGTTGACACAAATTTTGTTGACATAAAAAATTCATTGACACATGGATTTGTTGAGACTACAATATTGTCGACGCAAAAATTTTGTTGCCAGGCAAACAACCTTGTCAACACAAATTTTGTTGACGCAAAACCTTTGTCTACACATGAATTTGCCAACAACAATTTTGTCGACACAAGTTTTGTCGACACAAGTTTTGTCGACACAAAATTTGTCTACACACAAATTTGCTGACACAAAAAATTTGTCTACACAAAAAATTTGTCTACACAAAAATTCTGTTGGCACACAGAATTTGTCAACCCAAAATTTTGTCAACATACAAAATTTACATTCACAGAAAATCACCTCAGCGGCAGGCGAGCGATCGCGAAACATCAGATGACCGCGTCGACTCGCATTGTGCCCAACAATGACCTCCATACCGATCCGGTTAATTCGGAAGGTCCCTTATCCGGGTCAGTTGTATGCAACATAGACCTCAGCCATGACCGGCTCCAGGTAGTCCTACCTTTGCGGCGTGCAGGAACAGATTTCGTGGAATCAGACAGAGCCTCCGAATTAAAAAGAGCTTGACCCTGGGTCGAATGCGCACTTCGCGCCTAACATCAGGTTGTCATAGAATCGGGGCGCTCAGGTAATTCGCTAACACATCGATCGTCCCCCCACAGGCTCACTTCGAGACTACTAGGGGCATGACAGCTTTTCCTTCCCGACACATCCCGGCGGAAGTACGTACGAAGGATCTCTAGCTCCGCGCCCAGACCCTGCGCGGACAGGTCCTCAGCGCGTCACTGACGGGTATTCTTGCTCGCATCCGTGATTCCGTCTTACGGATGGCACGCAAGTTCCCCGCACTCACTGCAGTGTTCGTATGAGCACTCCACCCCGCTGCAAGTCCTCAGGTGACTGTGGAAAGCGGGACCGCTCCTCTTCCCGTAAGTACTAACGCTCTTCCAGCGTCCCTCAGGAGTCACCAAGCACACGGGCGCAAAGCCACACATGGGGTCAAACACTTCCTGTCCAAAGGTCTTTTTTGAGAGGGGCGCCATGACCCCCTCCTCTCGCTTAGTCTCGCACCGACAACACGAGAGCGTTTTCAACCCTCTCGTGTAAGACTTCATGTGTAAAGGCGTAGTCACGGCAGGGCCCAAACAACCAGCTTTTGCATCTCGTTTCTTTACGATCCCCAAGGCTTTGGGAGGGGTTCACCTCTTGATTGACCTCTCAGACCTCAACAAATACATCCAGATAACCGCGTTTTGAGGGTCCAACCTGCAACGAATACGAGCAGTGCTGAAGTTCCCTCTCTGGTTCACTCAGTTGGACACCAGGGACGCTTTCCCACACGTCCCAACTCATCCTAGGTTCCAAAAGTTCCTAGCCTTCAAACTACGCAGCTAACGGTACCTTTCCTCGGCCCTCCCATTCGGCCTCAACCTGCGACCAACAGTCTTTGTAACGATCGCGAAGCTACCCCTTCGCTTGCTCCACCAGCAAGGGATAGATGCGGCCTTCTACAACGACGACTGGCTGCTCCAGGCACCGACGGCACATCACTGCCGGCGCACCACCCAGCCGGCCTGCGTCTTTCTCCTCAAGCTCGATTGTCACGTCTACCTGGGGAAGTCTATTCTGGAACCCACTCAGCAGTTCGATTTCCTGGGGGTAACACTCAATGGAGGGGCCGGGCTCACCGCCCCGACCTCACAGCACATCGAGCGCCGCAGGGACATGGCCACGGAGATATTTCCCCGCAGAACTCTCTCACTTCGACAGCATCAGAGTTCCCTTGCTCGGTCTTATGTATCAACAAACACCTTACCTACGCCATGCTCAGCACTTCCTGAAAGAAGTGGTGCTTGCAGCACGAGCATGCGCCTATCCAGCAAGCCCAGCCATTTCAACAGTCCCTACCGCCGCGCGGTACAGCGCTGGAGCAGCGAGCCTTTCCTTCGCTCCCACATCCCGCTCGTAATGCCTCCACCGAAGCACCTCCTGTGGACGGACACATCGGGCGACGCGCGGGGGCTGTATGCTGCAGCGACCAGCCGTCATCGGGCCGCTGGTCGCCATGGGGATGTATTCTACATGTAACGTCGAAGGAATCACCGGCCATCGTACAGGAACTGCGGGCACGAGCTCATTGGCACCACACTACAATAGATCGCTCGCAGACACCCCGGTCAACACACACAGGTAGTCCACACAACACCAATACCAAAAGCTGCAGGAATCGTTTCCAAGCAGGGCTACGCGCGACGTAGATGTAGTCCATCAACCAGTCTACCTCCTTCCCGTTCCTGCACTATGCCGGCAAGTAGAAGCAGCTCGTTCCTCGTACAGTTTTGGATTCTAGGAAGGCGCTTCATTTACCTCACTTTCATGGGTTTGGCGTCACGACCCGCGAGGCGATCTTCAAGGAGCTGGCAAAGGCCCAGTTTCACGAGAACCCACCACAAAGACGTTTCGTGCCGTAGTGGAAGTTGGAGCCGGTATTCGACATGCTCGTCTCCCCTCGCTTCACTACTCAGACGACGTCAGTATTGGCGCTCTTTCAGAAGACGCTGTTGCTCGTCGCTCTCGCAGCAGGAAACAGGGTCTCTGCGATTGCAGCAACGGCACGCACGGGACTACATTTCTCCGGACACTCACCCACACGCCACCGCTCATCTCTATCGCCTCACTGCTGCTGGATGACCGGGCACACGGCCTAGGCCCTATGACCATACTCAACGCCGTCGAACAATGACTTGTTGTTCATCCATCCTACTTCAGGCAAACCACTCAAGACATCATCGGTGAGGCATTACATCTGCTCGTTTATCAATGAAGCTCTTGGCGGCTGATACTCTTCCAGATGCCAATATCTCAATCTTTAGTGATTCGCTCAGTGCGCTTCTAACACTGGAGATCGTCAACAATTGCAATCCTGTCGTTCCAGCAATCTTGCGCTGGCTTGTGCAATTGTCCTCCAGAAACCAGAACGTTTGTTTGTGCTGGATTACGGGCGAGGAGCTGCAGCGGCGCCTGACCCAGCAGAACAGCGTCCACTGCCAATAAAGAATTTTACCCAGCGATTAAAAGAGCTGTGCGAAATAAATGGAACATGAAATGGTCTGATATTCCTATGAGAAATATATTGCGTACTACTAAAGACACACCCATACCCTGGGTTTCATCAAGCAACCGATCTCGACGGACTAAGGTAACTATACCGATTAAGAATAGGACATAGCAGACTAACGCACAGACACCTAATGAAGGCGTCGCCACCTCCCTTCTGCGTGGACTGTCTAGTCCCTCTTACAACAGCCCATTTCTTGGCAGAATGCCCCACATGGAAGGAATGTCGACGCATATACTTCTCCAGGAGCCGGTTCCTGGACCTTCCTAATATACTCCGCCTAATGCTTACTGAGTTCCCTCAGAGACAAATCAGTGCAGAACCACTTCTCAGATAGCTTCAAGACACCGGCCTCCTAACTGAAATCTGATCTGTTGTGAATTGATCATACTTAATCTTACTTACCAATAAAATCCTCCATCGCGGAGGGCCACAGTTTTCTTTTCTCACTTCGAGTAGGACACATTTGTGACCTCTCCCTATATTCCCATAACCAGTAGTGACCTGAGCATGCCGTGAGCCGGAACAGTCCCGGAGACTGACGATGACTTGATGCCGAGGTAGGCTGCTGGTTTGACATTCGGCGCTAGAAGGACATCGACTCCAGTGCACTAGAAAGCCTTGACACTGTAATCTAATCTTTATCAATGGAGCCGCACCGTATGCCTTCACTAAAGTTCACGACGCCAGAAAATCTGCCTCATCTCTCGCTTGGACGCGTGGGGTCCCTTTCCAAGACTTCATATCCAAGAGGTTCAGGAAGTCGCTCCTCGTGTTCGGGTACAAGTACCTATTTGCAGTGGGGAACCCTAACCAACCTTGCGTCTCACTGAGAACCAGGTGGCTAGGCCCTCTCGCGTCAAAGGTTCATGACATTACGTTAGCTAATGCCAGAAACATTGGTACATATTATAGGGGTACGTGTATAGATTATCCTACCATATCGTTATGAAGTTCTCAACGCTACGGCTTCAGGATAAGAATTACGTCGGTTTCCTCAGTATATATTTACTTTATCAGACTCACCGTACGGCAAAGTTACCATATTAGCTATGGTACACATGGTACCATATTAGCTATGGTACAAGAATCCTCTTCAATATTGAATATTCTACTGCCACTTCCTGGCTGTTCATCCACTCAAGATACAGACGCTAGGCCGCGTCCCCCAGAAAGGGGGGTGGCCGACGGCAAGGCTCACCTCACACGCTCACACTCACACAACTTAGCCCTTTTGTGCTAAAGGGTCCGGCCGGTAGCCCCTCAACTTACACTCTGGGTCCCGAATGCACCGAGGAACCGTCGTCAGCAGCAGGGCCCGACAGTTTTCACTGGTTTACCCCCGCCGCGTCATAATGGCCGGGCCCCCCCCCACCCACGACCATCCCGACAGCGGGATGCCAAG
>SDVV010027160.1:0-12147 GCA_016164225.1 Gammarus roeselii | reverse complement strand
GACAGGTCAGTTACCAGCTTATGGGACGCTACTGTCTACTGCTCCCTGGATAGAGTGGGCCAAGACGACAAGACCATTAAAAGCTCTGAGGACACTGCAGTTTCTGGTGATCCTTGGATAAAGTATACTAGTCGGCAGGTAAGTTAACACGCGGTTAAAAGCTCTTGACCCACCACCATATCTGCTGCTCCCTGGATAAAGTGAGGTAAGTGGACAAGACAGTTAAAAATTCCTGTGCCATCGTTGTGGTGCTGCTCGCTGGACATGGTGTGCTATATAGACATGAGAGTTAACAGTTCAAGGTTACCGCAGTATTTGTTGTTCATTGATAAAATCTGCTAAATTGACGGAACATTTAACAGTTCTGAGGACATCGGAGTGATTGCTGCACGTTGGATAAAGCGTGCTAAGTCGACAGGACAGTTCCAGCTCTGGTGTCATTACAGAGTCTGCCGCTCCCTGGGAAGATTGTACTGAGTTGATTGATCAGTTACCAGCTCTGTGGCACCACAGCGTCGGCTGCGGCTGCCCCATGAATATAACGGCCCAAGTCGACAAGACAGTTTAAAGCTCTGGAGACACCGCAATGTCTTATAAGCCCGGATAAATTGTGCTAAGACGACGGGACGAATAACAGGTCTAGGCGAGACACAGTGTCTGCTGTTCCTTGGATAACTGTGCAAAGTCAACAGGTCAGTTAACAGCGCTGGGGAAACCGCTGTGTCTGCTACTCTATGGGTAGACGGGGCTGAGTCGACAGGACGGTTAACAGCTAGCTATGTAGGCACCGCAATGTCTATTACTCTCTGGAAAGCGTGGGCTGAGTAGAGAAAACAGTTAACGGCTACAGTGACAACACTGTGTCTGCTGCACTGTGGATATAGTGAGCTGAATCGATAGTTCAGTTACTGTAGCAAGCGGGAATTGCACTTTCTGATCCACTCTCTGAATTCAATAGGCTAAGTCGACAGGACAGTTGGTTGCACTTGAGTCACCATAATTTCTTTATTTCCCTGGATAGAAAGTGCTAACTCGACAGGACAGTTAAAAACTCTGCGGACAACGCAGTGCTGCTGCACCCTGACTAGAGTGGGTTAAGTCGACAGGACAGCTAACTGCTCTGGGGACTCGGCAGTGTCAGCCGCTCCTTGAATATGTATATATAGACATACAACCGTTTCCCCCTAATTAGAGAGGTGGCTAAGTTGGATGGACACAAAAGGGGAAGGCACCCAATCTCCCGGCACAAAACGCTGTGTTCATGCCGAGGCTCGATCTTGCGACATGCAGCACCTTAGGTTGGCACTGCAGTCGGATACGCTAACCACTCGGCCGCACTAACCTTGAATTGGATGGGCTAATTGACGTGATAATCACAAGCTCTGGGTCACCGATGTCTGCTGCTCCGTGAATAGAGTGTTCTTGTTCGACTGATTTGTAACCGGCACTGACAGTTTACAGCTCTGGAGACACCGCAGCGTCTATAACTCCCTGGATTGAGTGATATTGGTCGACTGATCCGTGACCAGCACTGACAGTTTACAGCACTGGAGACACCGCAGCGTCTTTAACTCCCTGGATTGAGTGTTCTTGGTCGACTGATCAGTGACCAGCACTGACAGTTAACAGAACTGGAGACACCGCAGCGTCTTTAACTCCCTGAATTGAGTGGGTAAGTGGACAAGACTGTGAACAGCTCAAAGGAAACCACACTGTCGGCTGCTCTATTGATAGAGTGTGCTAATTCGACAGGATAATTTTCGTAGCACTGGGGATATCGCAGTTTCTGATACTCAGAGGAATAAATGGGCTAAGTCGATGACAGTTAGTATTATCTGGGAAAACATAACGCTTTTATCTCCCTGGATTTAGTGGTTAAGTCGTCAGAACAGTAACCAGCTCTGGGGACACCGCAGTGTCTGCCACTCACTGGATGAACACGACAGTAACGTATTCTAAAAAAAACGCATTGATACTCCCTGGATAGAATGGACTGAGTAGGCAGTAGTATCATCAGCTTTAGGACTGCGCAGTTGCTACCACGGTTAGAATTCTGTATCCGCTGAGCTGATTTCTTCCTGCGCGGTTTCAGCCGGCATTTATTAAAATTGTTCAGGAAGCAAGATGTTGCCTCCTTGATGGGAACTGCTTAGTGCAAGCAATATCCAAGAAAATCATCTAAGATTTTTTCCTGTATCAGCTGGTTTATCACCTTAACCATACTGTCTGAGAATTGTCGATTGCTTCACCCACTCACAAACTGTTCCATCTCATTCATGTCGTTGCTCGTATTTGGTGGAGGCTTGAAGCATTAATCGTCTCATTCACCTTCGGCTTGCCTTTCAATGTCGTCAGTGAGCAATTGATTTTTATGCCCATGGCATAACTAATTTGTGAAATGTCCTTCGAATGCATGAATGTATGAAATTTGTTGAAGCAAAGGCGGCCTTATGCTAATTTGTCCCAAATCTGACGTTATTCGCATATGTGAATTTTTTATCATTTCACTCGTGATGGTATTTGTTTCGAGTGCAAGTATATAAGTGTTTTGCAACGGTCCCCTAAGAATGCTGTCTATTATGCGTCAATGTCAGCAATGAGTAGACACTGTTTATTGTTCCACTCCCTAAGAACTAGGGATGAAGCTATTTGGATCTTCACCATCCTCCACGATTATTTAGTCTTCAAATATCTCCATCGCACCTCCTACGTGTCTTTCGTGTTCGTGTGTTCCAACTTTTAGGGAGTGTGTTATATTTAATGCTTTTGTTTGGGATTCATTTATGATTTTTGTTATAGTTACAATTGCTGAAACTGCAAACGGCATATTTACGATTTTTGCAAGTAAAGGTTGTCAATCGTTGCAGCGCTCCCATACCGACCAGCATGGTAAGAAATTACTGGGGAACATATTGCAATACTGTGCAAAACGTAACGATGTGATCTTTTCCAGGTGAACATATTTTTTACTTATGATTATTGATTAGTGAAAACTTTAGTTCATATTGCTGCAGCCACGGATTCATTTCAGGATCAGTTTTAATTGCTTTGCGTCAAGACTCAATATACATATTGTTTCATGATAGATTCTGGTCTCAGCTCTATGCAGAAATTATGAAACCTTGATCGTAAGGTTTGCCTTAATTAAATATATTTATCACGGAGTAGCCCAACTGACGATTTTAAGGAAGTCTGGCATGTTTTACATACTCGATTACTCTTTCGTCACGTGACATGGCAAAATTGAACAAGTTTAAACACTGACATCTTTCTGTTAGTGTTCAAACAAGTAAAATCGTTCAAATGTCGGTCGATTTTGATTTGATTCGGTTTGGACGTCATTTTCTTCAGAGCCTCAACGCGTATCATTGTCGCACGCTTTCCCGTAGGGACGAAGATCGTCGTGTCTGGTAGGATCGCACACATTCGTGTGGGAAAAAAAAGTAACCTTATCATGGTTAAATAAAATAAATACTTCGATCAAATACACAAGCTGGTGCGTACAGGAACGGAAAGGATTCTAACACAACTACATAAACATATTACGTTTCTGTGTCTTGTGTGGTGGAGAGACTTAGGTCGAGACTTAGGTCGGTAGGTTAGGTCGTGAGCAACTTTTGTAGGTTGCACGGAGGACTTAAAAAGGCTCGTGGGCTGCTGCGAGTGCGTTACACTCCGTCAGTACGTGTTCCAAGCTGATTGCCACCTGGTGGCAACAGGGCGTTGTGGCGCGTCCGGTCTCATGTCTACATCCATTAGGTGATTGCGAGTTAGCCACTTGTGTCCCGTGCACAAGTGGTTGATGAACACTTGGTCTCTTCTGTTGGAGAACTTTGTTTCCCATTCTCCAGCCGATGTTTTAACTGGAAGCATTCTTTGTCCACTCTGTTTCCACAAGACATTAAATCGGGATGTAACATAGGATTAGAATGAAAGGAACCAAGCTCGGTATTGTATGGTGATAAATGGTTCTCGATGAGTGGACTCCAGTGTCGCAACTGAATCTGCAAGCTCATTTTCTCTAATTCCCACGTGTCCAGGGTTCCAGTAAAATTCGACCACTTGACTCATCACGGCTATTGCAAATAGATCATGCGGCATTTTACGAAGAGCAGATGGCAAATTCGAGTGCGTACAGCTCTGCAGAGAACACGGAGGCTTCTTGTAAGAGGGTAATCGACCGTGAGGCTTTCATACACACAGCGACAGCTCATGTACAGCGAGAAATCACTGAAGTGTTCTGACTATCTTAAATAATAACAAATCTTCTCTGCCACTTTGCCAGCCTTTACCGTGCCAAAGAAGGCCACTTGCAAAATTGAATAATTTTAAAACGTCTTTCTTACTGCTGGAATTCCCTAAAGAAGTCCAGAAGAGAGCCTGACTACATAAAATAATGCAGCAAGTCGGTCGACTAGATTATGAAGCACAACATTTTCTATTCTTTACTTTTTGTACGTGCAATTATTGAATTATGACTTGGGAAGTACACTTACTAGCCAAGTTCCCAAAAATGATTGATCATCAAATAGCAGGCTCACTTTCAGAGACTCATCAGAGATACTATTCTCTGTTTCATCAAAAATAAGTGGAAAAAGTTTTTAATACAGATCCTGATCCAGCTTCCACAGGACCTCATGCTAGATCACAACAAGTATTCAGCTGGGTATTATAAAGCAGAGTGCTGGATTGCATTTCATAATCTAAATTGTACTATGGGGGAAGAATAATCTTGAGGCGTCCAGCTGACTAATCAATATTTTTGGTGTAATGATGTTTTGCATGCATATATGAATGTTGTTGAATGATCATATCGCTGTCAGACTACAAGCTGAGTAACTGAGAAATATTCTTGACACCTGGGGACATTCACCTCGTCCATCCTCGTCGCTTCGCCACAACCCCTAACGCCATTGCCAAATTGAATTATATTTTTTAGAGTCTGAAACTTTGAAGATCATGCCATACATGGAATATTGAGGTACTTTAGAATGATGTTAATTTGAAGTTCCTCCAGTTGTGTGGCATTCGCTTGTTTTTTTTTCGTCATACTAACTGCGTAGCATAGTTACAATGACATGTTACATATGAACGCGAAAAAAAAAATCAATTAATATTAAAAATTACGGATAATAAATGAACTGTTTACTACACGAACAAGACAATTGAAAGTTCAACATACATATGAAACGGAGTAAAAATTAATGTATATATAACAGGAAACTCATGAATCACAAATAGTTGACACGGTGTGTTATACAACGGAAGTTAATAACATTTCCAGATTTCTACGCATACAAGTTCAAACAGGTAAAATTTTAGTTTACGTTTGAAGGTAGCTATACTTCTACCCGTTCTTATATCTATGACAATCGAATTCTAAGTTTTAACAGCTCCGTTTTTTAAAGTAGTTGGGACTGTGAAGACGAGTTAAGAGGAATTTGCACATTTGCATTGTTACGAAGATCATACATATAACAATTTCTGATGAAAAAAATAGGTAAATGATTCAAAGCTTTTTAGACTAACACCACAGCGGAAAAGTTAATGATGTGTCATAGGGGGGAATATTCCATTGATATATGAGGGGCAACATGTGGTTACGTTTCCTAGCATGTGATAGTGTTCTGATTATACGCTTTCGACTATGAACGATAGGTCTTAGATTTGTTTTGTAGGCAGCAGCATACACGTTTACACAATATAACATATAAAAAACACAAAAAAACATAAACATAACGGCTTAAGCCTGGGGGACTCTCTAACTCCTCCAAAACATTGAAGTATGTTCCTACACTATATATACAATAAAGTAACAACAAGACCAAGTTTGTAACAATTGGAATCTTCTATATCTATAATATCCACGTTAAACATTGTACCAGGATGTAAGAAGATACACAAAACACCAAAAAATATACATCATCTTACTAAATTATACCTGAAATAATGTTCTAAATTGCAGATACAAACGTATTATATCCTAATATTCCCATAGTTGTAAAAAATACTCAATACCTTGCATCGCATATTTATACTGTACAGGGAATATACAAAACTGAATGAAAATATACTAACTAAAACGGTCAAGTTATAATAAAATAAGAAGAATGATGCAATAACCGACCAGATTTTTCCTGAAATAGTGTGCTTCATGCACAGTGCAAACCTAAAATATCATAAAAACTCCTTTAGCTGTATGAGATAACTATTCAAAATTCCGAAAACAATACAAATTCAGCATAAATCAACCGTTCATTACTAGGTATACACAACACAATATAATAACCTACAATAAACCCGTACCGTTCAGCGACTCACGCTTCATCCGACTTGTGTACTCCAGCATTGTATTATTCTGATTGTCCATCATTTAATCATTTCCTAGCGGTCTTGAAGTGTTTATACTGTGTATTCAGTTGTTTGGTATGTGTTGTATGTATAACTTTTTTTGGTTGTAGAACTCATGTCGCCTATTCACCCCTTTCTTATTAATACAGTGGTTTAGACCAATCTGTACAATAAGTTAGCGCTTTTCGATTTACCAACCCTATATTGTATTTATATTTTCTGTATAATTCAAGTCGTCCATCCACATCTATGTCATCGTACAATAATGTAGACTACTCATTACAATATGTTAGCACATTTTGATATCCCAACCCCATATTCACGTGACTCTAACCACATGCATGCGTGATTTCCTACCCCATGTACTTCTTATTTTCCACGCGTATGTATTTTGTTATTTATCCACCCCAAGTACTCCTTATTTTTCAACCCCTCGGGTCACTGGTTTTCCAAACGCTAGGTAGTCGGAATTATTTCGTCAAAATAGACACTTTCTGGATGTGCACATATGATACTAATGCAAATTATATTTCACTCAATGTAATCCGAATCAGCGGCCCCTAGAGATGAGCTGTGACGAATTCAAATTGAACTCTCGTTTTCGTTAATTCAAGAAACGTAGTTGATAATGAAGTTTCATGTAATATGTTTAGGAATTTATTTATTTCCTAAAAATTGAAAACCCACTGCCGGACGCTGGAAATAAAAGATCTAATAATAATAATAATGATTTGAACACCGCGTCAATGGAACACCTATATATCTGGTTCAAACCTGGAAAATGCGTTATGGCGTATACAGAATCTCGTCACGAAACCACTGCATCCTAAGAAATATATACATCAACCCGCCAACTACCAAACTAATAAACCATACTATTCCTACAGATATTATATACATTGAAATGAATTTATGGAAAACAGAAACTGCCTGAAGAGCTTTTGCGATCCCTTAACCAAAATCCTGGAACAACCTCCCAACAAGCCTCCGAATGAGTCAATTATACTCTTGGGTGATGATACTGATGTAAACATAGATTTAACATGGACGTGCAATCTCACTATTTTTTCCAAAGCAAAAACAAGAGAATTTTAACGATATGCTTATACAGACAATCCTATTCACACTGAGAAAATAATTTGCATCATGAAAATATTTCATAACGGGTTCCTTCTCTTTTTTGAAGGAATGTTTCAGTCACCTGTGTATTTTGTATCGTTTTTGCGTCCGATAGCTCACAGCAGAGAAAACTAAAAAAGGAGTTACTGCATGAGTAACTAAAACATAGCGCAAGGGTACTGATAATACAATCGCAGTAAAATCCGAAAATGTCAGCCCCACGTTTGGGCATCTATTTTTTCTGAACACAGAACCTAGTTTACAAATCTAACAAATGCTTAAAAGCTCATGCGATATGCGCGTGAATATTCTTTTTTTCGTAACAAAGACATTGAACATGTTATATGAACTAATTTGAATTTGTGTGCAAACATTTGCTCATTATAACTTATTCGTTTGATTGCGTTGTTGTACGAGGGAAAACAAACGTAAACACTTTGTAAAACCATAGATAGAATATCATTGTTTTCTTTCAACGACAGAATGATTGTACTTATGGAAATCTTATGGTCTTGTTGACAAGGAATTCATCCAAACTATGTCCTTCATGAGTATTGAAAATTTTTTGTTCATCGTACATCCCAACATCATTAAATTAGTTTACGTAAATCCTTATTTAAAAAAAAAAACTCGCAAAATGGATTCAAAACAAGGTTGTCACTGGAGAGTGTGCGTGTGTTCTCCATTTATTTATTTACAAGCACGTTAATATTGCTCAATTTATGTTTAAAATACAAAGAATAAGGGGGAAGATGAGCTCGCTCCAAAAAGTTGACAAACCACAAACCATCCAACCAGCAAGCTGAAATGCGAATGAAAGTTGGTACCACTAAAATAAAGTGGAAATAAATGATAATACCATCACCAGTAAAGAGAGGGGAATGAAATATGTTCCACAAATCAACGATATCATTGATGGGACGAAAACTCAACCAGGCTGTGAAATTCCACACTGGACAGCATCATGAGCAATCTCATGCAACGCTATAACACGATGCATATTCCTAACAGGGAATACTCAGAGGTCGCAAGTGGATGCAGAATTCTTCACGGCAGTCGTCTAATACAAGATAATGAGGTCAGACGCCCTTAAACGATAATCCAGGTTGCGCGAAAAAAACGGTTCAATGGAAAAGCTGCTCCAGAAATCACACGAACAATGGGCCGTTGCTCTCTCTGTACGCAGCAGCCGAACCTCAAAAATTCTGGATCTTCAGTAAATAATGGAGCAAAAACATATGGCAAAGAAGGCCTGAAAACCCCAAAACAGGGCATATGCACATTGATCTAAGCACCTCAGCGGTCGTACAGTTTTTGTCGAATCCAAAGCACTGTTATCAGATGCGGGAAGAGCGTTCAACTGGATGTGATTTCAGGTACCATTCTGCCTAGAGTTCGTCTACAGCTCCTCCACAATCTCTACACTCCTCAAATTTGACAAACGTACATTTGATTCGTTGAAAGCCCTTATAGTCGTGCGGCAGTCATGGAGTCCCATACTAAATCTTGTGCGAACTGATGAATTACTGCGGTTTGGCTAATTGAACTTAATGCAGGCAATGCCATGACAATGCCTTTTTCACTAAGAAGAACAGCAGCAGAAGAAGTAATAGGTCTGGGACTGGCTGAAGAGTCCATTTTAGCAACACATCAAAATAAAATATGCAGTACAACTAGTCCAGTCTAGCTATGGTGCCCATCTTTCATGGGCTGCCGGCCGCTGAAGGCTCCTACGTAGGTTGTGGCCAACTTCGTCGGCAATAGCTTGTACGCCACATTTTCTCAGTAAGAAGGTGGATCAATCTCCCAGTATATATCGAGGCGGCTATTAAAGGTGTTGACGTTATTACTTTTAACCAAATAATGTAGTAAACGGTTCTGAATTGTTGGCCTTTTTGATTGGAAATAAGTTTTCGGCAACTGATGTCTGAATGGTTTTCGCTGCAGTTTTTCTCCCTCATTTCTATACCTTGGGTTAATTATAATCTCGATCAAAGATGCCTTCGGGGCTAGCTTTAGTAAAACCATTTAGGTATTTAAAGCGTCTATTAACTGACCTGTAAGTTGTCTTCTTCCAAGTGATATCAGCGTAAGTGCATAGAGTATTTGCCGGTGTCTTATTTCTCAGGTCAAACAGCTTTGGATACGTCGTATATCTCGGTGACCTTATTGAAAAAGCCAAGGAGTTTAGGCAGGCGGCTAAGTTCTTTATGAAGACTTGTTGGGCTTCCTTGATGAGGTAGTTTCTCCCAAGGTGACATGCAAGAATTTTTTTTATCAATCTTTCCAAGATTTTGCCGCCCACAGATGTGAAACTGATTGGTGTATAGTTCCTTGGCTCTTGCCTACACACTTTCTAGAATATGTCGGTGATGCTTGTTGTTTTCCAATCACCTGTGGTGTGATACGTAAATACCAAGCAAGACCTCCACGAAAGACATACATGCTAAGCATGCATGACACGATTTGTTCAAAAAACAACTCAAACGAGCTGCAAGTATTAGCATGAATTTCTTACTCAGCACAGACGGTAATTGGCCACTAGTGGCCAAAGCGAAACATTAAGAGGCGGAGTGACGTTGGTCGACCGCAAGAATGCTGCGAAAAAATCAAGCTTGATCAATTAGCTGGGTACACCAACCAAGTTAAGCGCCGTGACATAGTAAACGTGTTTGAAAAACAGCGGGAATATGTCACAAAGGGCCGCCCAATATTGGGCATCTAATGCAAACAAGTCTGTGCAATTCATGAATCTAAGCTCAAATGTTGTGATGGCAGGTCTGGCGTGCCATGATAGAGAACAGGGTACAGTCACGTTAATCACAGTGACATAATTTCCGTTGTAGTGGGATCTCAAACTCGGCTCTCAAACTCAAGTAAACACGACGCACGTCAAAAATGGACATGTAAAAGCAGTTGCAAATTTATATAAGCAGAATTAACCTATATGTGATGTTTTGTGGGCATTTCCGACGATTTTGCTCTGTAACACATAAGTCAACAAAGTATACATATGGAAAAAAAAACATTTAGATCGCGATGGTCATTGAACTATTATCTACACGTAAAACTCTGTAGGCATTTTTAATTGTGTCTACATTGTTGTTATATTATTTATATTACAGTATTTTGTGATCTGCCTTGATAATTGCAACTAAACCATTTCTATGGATAACTAAGAAACCATCTGTTTGATGCTTCAATAGTTCAGTCAGGGTTCATCTATCACTACTGAAACCATATATTGTCATGTTCAGGCGCTTATGTCTGAGATGAAATGTTCAACTCTTTGGCATCGAAACTCTTGAACAGGAAATACAACATCTTGATATCTAAAAAGTTAGTTGCTCAGACCATGCACGAAGGAACTCTCCCGTCATATCACAATTCCTCGCCTTTGCTGTTCAGTTGCATTGGTTGTCTCTCCTTTGGCAGGTGGACAGCGTTCCAGACTGTAAGGCTCAGGTACACGCCACTATGGCAGCAGTCAATAAGCACATCCCTTAGGTGTCCTAGAAGGGCACTGCAATAATTAATATTCAATCGTATAGAACTCTCTTGGCGATCCGCGGGGCTTGGACGAGCACAAATAAATCTTGAGGCCACCAGTAAATTGCAAATAGTAACTGTTGTGTGCTGAAACGAACACGACTTGCCTCCTCAAAGTGACAATGTTGTTCTGCTTATCTTGTATTATTTGCATGTTATGATCCATGGGGATTTGGGTGAGGTAATGCAAATTAAATTCTTAGTTACCAACAAATGGAATTACATAAACATCAGGAGATTATGATATTTTAATACATTTGTCTACTCGACTTGTCTTTCTGATTCATGCATTATATGATGCAGGGTGGATTCTCAGCGTAGTGACTTATCGTTATTTATTTTTTTATCACACACGTAGAAACATTGATTACGGCACACCAAACCCAATAATGCATTAGGGTAATTACAACGGAGGCAAAACTACACTAAGTCCCGCAGGCAAGAGGGAAGAGTTTTGACCGATTTGACGCGATCTCCTTGAGATAAACCTAAAGTTGATAAATAACGTATCAACCAACATCTATTTACATTTTTATATGAAAAAAATGTCAAATGAATTTAAACGAGGTATCCTGAATAAGGGCAGTCGGTGTTGCTACCTGTCGGCCGGACCTACATTGTCAAATGAACATGTGTAAAGAAATTAAAATGAAGGCGACAATAATAAATAGAGGAAAGGATAGGGAAGTGACGCAGTGTTGTACACATACGTGGATAAATGGCCAATCCACTTCTTTTTACGGCTATCTCGCCGGATGATCAATGCTACCATAAAGTGGCAAAATAATTGCGAGGGTAAGGAGGGTGAAAATTTAAAGAAACAGTCGAAGGAGTTCATACAGAACTGTCAACGTTGGTTGAATGACTGGATTAATAACTCAGGAGTTTGATTAGGTTAAATTTACAAATTGAAGGTGAGCATTCGTTTCAACTGCTCAAGTACGACACAGGTTAACGATCATCGCTGTTATTTTAGTTGCAGCGACGGTCGCTTCTACCGCATCGTTTTACTAAATACGTCAGAGCTACACTCCTTCCTTACCTGACGACAACACACAGCGTCACGTCGGCTCAAACCAGAAAATTCGTAGAATGGCAATTAGGAAGCATACGGCGCTTTCATGTAGT
>SDVV010027159.1:0-12148 GCA_016164225.1 Gammarus roeselii | reverse complement strand
GAGATAGGGTATGGAGATGTCACGTTTTTCAGCACATCGTCTAAGGATATATATCATATGTGTTATGAAATCCCTCCTGATTTTATTATTTCTATTCGATCTACAAATAAGCTCGTACACATATAAATAAATCCCGGGCGATGTGATATTTGGTCATAATATGACAGCATATATATGAAACGAAAAGAAAATCAAGGCGAATTTCATAGATTTAAATAAATCAATAGGAGAAAATAATAAGAAACGAATTGAAACTATGCCACGTGTAAATTGACCAATATTTAATGAGGTAGAAATGATACCAAGGTTGAAAAATTCATCATGAACGTGTCCGGAAATCCACATTCGTGCAAGAAGAATATGTGTGGAGTATTAACCTTTACTACAGTATGCAAATTGTTAGGTAACTGTTATTATCGATAAAAAGTATCTTGTAAATGTCTGTTGTCAATATCCTAAACCTTCAGAGGACCCAGCATTGAAAATGCATATATGCAACATGACATGCAACGAAGTTGCAATACAAAATACCCAAGCATTGAAATGCCAATACCCTTATTAAATAGATATATTCTGAAAGCTATCCGTGTGTCCAGTTGCTAAAAGCAGTTCCTTTGCGCTGCCTGCCTTCGCGCCGACCATCTTCCGCCCTCTGACTCAAGGTTGCACGTATTGCGCCGGTGACCCCCGTCCCTACCCCACCCAAAAGTGACTCTAGAATGCCGTTTTCGATTCACTTTATACTACTGTCCGACGATAACTTCGACGACTCCCCACCCTACAAAAACACCAACCGAGCTCCGAGGGCTGCAAGGAGGCAGCATTACACGCCATTTAATGAATACAACATGTTCAACAATAGTCATACCTTACCCGAACACCTGAAAATCCCCGCTCTTTCACTGGCCGCCCAGTCCTGAGCGTCGCCACCAGCGGCGACGAAGGTTTTGCCATCAGGGTAGACACAAAACTTCAAAGTGACACAATTCTCTCCGAAACTAGACTCTGTGAAAAGCCATGCAAAATAGTGCCACGCCCGACTTTCTCTACGAGTTCAGGTTTGATCTACGTTAGAGATATCCCGACGGAGGAAATCAAGGAGTACATCACTGGACTCGTTCAATACGATGACTGCGTTTTCGAAGCAAAAATTGCACCAAAGATCACACCAAGAAGAGAGACCACCACAGCCCTAATACTAAAGTTGAACTGCCCTACTCTACCTAAATACCTAGACATTTCCTTCTGCGCCTCCAAAACCAAGGTTACACTATTCGAGAGACGCCCGATGCGATGTTATAAATGCCAGAAATACAGACTCACGAGCGGAAACTGTAATGGTAAGCAAAGATGCTCATACTGCGCCCAAGGACGACCATGACAAACGGGAAGATCCCAAGTCGTGCCTCTCCAAAGAACCGCACTGTTTTTACTGCAAAGTATCGGTTACTCTGCCGGACAAAAAGATTGCCCAGAAGATAAGACGGAAAGAGCAATCCTCTAATACCAGATAGATCACGGAGTCGGGCGACGAGAGGCTGTAGTCTCGATGCGCTCTTCCCAGAATGACCCTCCTCCCCGGGAGAGGAAACCGGTACCATTTCCCACCCACCTACTCATAACGTTCAACGAAAGTGGTGCAAGCAAAGTTACCTTCTCCACTAATCCATTTATAATGATGAAGTCACTCACCGAAAAACTAGGAGGAAAACCGAAAGAAATTCAACGACAGGGAAAGAAATATCCGGTCTACGTCGTAGAACGTGAGCAAAGTAACGCTATACAAAAGATTACCCACATAAACAAACTCAAAGTTACAGGTGAAATACATCCGTCCTTCAACGATACCAAACGAATTACATACACCTCCCGTTACACGCCTACAACCAGCCTCAGTGCTTTCGCTGAAGGTCTAGCAGAAAGTTACGGAGTTACCGAAGTCCGTCAAGTAACATGGATAAAATCACGTAACGCAAGATTTACTGAATACTAAATTACCTTCCCTGGACACGACGCACCGGAATTCATAGTAATCCCGGGTGAACAAGGATGAACCAAAACCTACCCAATTGCAACATGGCCTCAAATGTGCATAAAATGCCTTGAATACGGCCACGTCATCGCATACTGCCAGTCACAGACACCCCAACGTTGCAAGAAGTGCGCTGGCGAGCACGACAGAAAAGACTGCACAGCCCGCTACCCTAAATGCTACCACTGCTCATGCTACCATGAGGCAGTTGACCGTGATTGCCAGTACACATGGACCAAAAATGAAATAACTATCACACAAAACGAACGCAGAGTTACACGGAAACAAGCTATCCAAATCTGGAAAGACGATAACCCAAACTGCCTCAAGTATGCCACAGCAGTCAAATCATCAATTCAACCAAACTTCCCTGACAACATCCACACATCGTCAGGACAACATCGAGCAAGACTCCAGCACTCCTATCTGGCTGCAGTGCTTCCTCACTCAGCACAGCGACCGCCACTGCGCCAGAGATGCACAGTCCTAGAAATAATTTCTGCGGTGCCCAGGAGGACGCTGAGATGGATGCATCCTCCGCAGTTGACCACGCAGCAAGGCTCACTACTATGAAAACGAAAAGACAAAGAGAGGAAGGAACCTCCCATGCCCAGGCGTCACTAAGCACAAAGATCAGTAGCAACTCTCAAATAACGACCCGCCAGGACAAGAATCCAGAACTACCTCCACCTGTCTCAACTGCGGCTCCATTTGTGGAAAACCACTGTGAGGGACACGACCAACGTTAACAAACCCGAATCACGAACATGCCACCAGCGAGAACGATCACGGCCTTGACGACGGCGCTCATCTCGAAAAAATCATACGCGAGACCTCTGAACAACCAGTCATCTTACCTGGCCCAAATAGCTCGCACTCCACACAACCACCCACGCAGATCAAAAATGCTACCACAGAAGAAGAGCGCACGTGCTAACGAAGCAAACACAAAGGGCACAAACCCTCTTCCTCCCACATGAGCACTCGCAGCCGCGACCGCAGCAGTCACAGCAGACCGCCTTCAACCGAAGGCGGACACTCCCGCGAACACTCCCGACCCGGAACCCCTGGGCAAACTCAAAAACGCGAACACCACAAAAGCCCCAGCTAATCACGCGACCACTCTAGATCATCAAGGTCTGAGTGTGAACAGCCTTCAAAATGAACACCAAAATGCTTCAGTGGAACTGCCAGGGACTTGGAAACAAGAAAGACAAATTACTTTCCCTAATTGCCACCCACAAACCTTTGGTGAAAGGCCTCCTAGAGATCAAACTCCGAGAGACCGCCACCTTCAGAATCTCTCAATATATCATACACCGCCGCGAAGGCCACACGTACGTGATTGCATACGGCGGAGTGGCACTTATGATTCACCAAAGCGTACCTCACCTCCCCCTTCCCCTGAGGACAGAACTCCAAGCTATCGCAACAAAAATATGCGTCTCAAGGCAAATAACAGTGGTATCCATCTACTCGTCACGAAGCCATGACCTCTCGGAACCACTAATGACCGAATTGCTAAACCAACTGCCCTCGCTAATACTCCTCCTTGGAGACTTCAACAGCTGCCATGATACATGGGGGTGCGTGAGAACAGACCCCAGGGGAGTGATAATGGCTAACACCATAAGCACTCACAACCTAGTCCTTTTCAACGATGGACAACCCACCCGAATCACCCCCGGAAGTGAAACTGCCATCGACTTATCCATATGCTCCCCCACTCTGGCACACCAACTCGAATGGGGAATTTTGCCTTCAACACACGACAGCAACCATTGTTATAACACTCCGTTTTTACGCTCATAATATGTAGCCAAAGTTTGAGATTCTCACGATGCGAGCGGCTGGATAGGGCTAGCCCCCCCCCCCGAAAATGCTTCCTTCAGCAAACAAATGTGTGCCCTCGGATTTGGTTTCTCGTCGAAGACCCGTCGTCAAATAGGGGGTCATTTGTGCTTGTCTGTTGTAACGAGATCAGCAGTTTTGTGCCCGGTATAAGGCAGCAGCTGGCCATATGTTTAATCTTTGTGGCCTTCATAGCCCTGTATGTATTTCAAAAATTGAGGAGGAGTCTGTGATTTTCTGGTGTGCCAATAAGAGATATGGAACGGAGGGGACACGCCCCTTAGAGACTGACAAACGGTGGGGCTGGTCCCTGATTGGATAATTATTTTTTCATGCAGTAGCGCATGTAAAATTGTGAGTCGGGACAGTAAGGAGTTGGACACAGTAGGGTACACATCTTATTCCCATCGCACCGTCTCTTTTTGTCTATCTCAATCGCTTACAATTATAAGCCTCCGTGTTCGTGCATTTGTAAACTTATTCAGATATCATAACAGCTACACAATATTAATCATACACCTTGACTTGAAACTGCTCCCGTTTATGTGTTATTGTTTAATTATTCAAAATAATAAACAACACGTCCTAATTAACGACAAGTAACGATGAAGTTTATAACACTGGTGACAGGGCACGTGAAATTTGAAGCAAATAAACAATTGTCTCATTCCTCATATAAATCATGTTTCAAGTCCCCTTACACACTCCTCCGTTGAGACACTCGAACCAGTCTTCACACCTATCGTGTCACTCGCTACCAAGTAAAATAAAACAAACATACAACGGGGTAGCAGCGACGCAGCCTGACGAATGGATAACAGCAGGGAGGATGGATAACCGCAACAAAGAGGCGGCGTGGACCGAGTGCCACGTTACTATTGACTGTCGTTCATGCAGAACCGAGGATGGCGAGTGGACAGCCGTCTGTCAATCTGCGGCAGAAAGACGCAAAACAGTCCTGGGATGCCAGCAAGCCACACACAGATCTGCTACAGTCGAAAAAAAAAACGATGCAAGGCTGGCGGAAGCAGACCCCTCTCTGCCAGGACGGCCCGTTCTGTCAGGACAGCCAGTTGCATTTTGGCTGACAACACTGCAGGTTTCTTGAAAAGGTTTTGCCAGAAAAAGGCATGAAAACTGTAAGTAATCTTATATTTCTAAGCAGTGAAGTGTGAATCATAACAATCGTAGGAGGCCGCTTTCCCGTAAGACGTGATATTTAAGGAAGTTCGTGATAAAATAAATTTACCACACTAAAATTTAAATATGTCTGTCGAGTCCAAAAGTGGTTGTGAAATTATGTTCAAATAGGTGCGCGTGATTAACAACCGCCGATTTATTTGATTCGAAAATATATGTTTTGAATATTAAACAACAAAAATGTGACGTCGACGTGTGGTAGTGCTTGATAAAAATTCTCCTGCATATGGTCACTCACCCGTAAATCATATCATGGCTTGTTTCGTGGCTGCCATGATACATGGGGGTGCGTGAGAACAGACCCCAGGGGAGTGATAATGGCTAACACCATAAGCACTCACAACCTAGTCCTTCTCAACGATGGACAACCCACCCGAATCACCCCCGGAAGTGAAACTGTCATCGACTTATCCATATGCTCCCCCACTCTGGCACACCAACTCGAATGGGAAGTTTTGCCTTCAACACACGACAGCGACCATTGTTATAACACTCCGTTTTTACGCTTATAATATGTAGCCAAAGTTTGAGTTTCTCACGATGCGAGCGGCTGAATAGGGCTAGCCTCCCCCGAAAATGCTTCCTACAGCAAACCGATGTGTGCCCTCGAACTTGATTACTAATCGAAGACCCGTCGTCAAATGGAGGGTCATTTGTGCCTGTCTGTTGTAACGAGATCAGCAGTTTTGTGCCCGGTATAGGGCAGCAGCTGGCCATATGTTTATTCTCTGTTGCCTTCATTTCCCTGTACGTATTACAAAAATTGAGGAGGAGTCTGTGAATTTCTGGTGTGCTAATAAGAGATATGGAACCAGAGGGACACGCCCTCAGAGGTTGACAAACGGTGGGGCTGCTCCCTGATTCGACAATTCCCTTCTCACGCAGAAGCGCAAGGAGCCTCTTTTTATGTAAGGTTGTGAGTCGGGGCAGTGTGGAGTTGGGCACAGTAGGGTACACATCTTATTCACATCGCACCGTTTCTTTTTGTCTATTTTAATCACTTACAATTATAAGCTTCCGTGTTCGTGCAATTGTAAACTTATTCAGATGTCATAACAGCTAAACATTATTAATCATACACCTTTGACTTGTAGCTGCTAACGTTTATGTGTTCTTGTTTAATTAATAGTAATAATTTAATCATTGCACCACTTATACGTGTTAATTAACGACTAGTAACGATGAAGTTTACAACATCATAACCCAGTCATCATATAGCTTCTCACCAACCAACTAAGAAACCCTGTCCCACAAGAACTTCGATTCAACTACCGGAAAGCCAGCTGGGTGGAATACTCAGCACACATCGCGTGGAACGATATGGATGGCATCCCCGAAAACATTTCGGAACACGACCTCGTCGCTAAACTATACGAAAAGTTTCAAGCTGCAGCCGTGACAAGTATTCCCCAATATGCCCCTACAACCTTCTTTCCGAAACCATGATGGTGCCTAGAGGTGCAAAAAGCAAGAAATAAGCGTAAAAAGCTATTCAATGCCTACCGACGTGCACGGTCCCCCAGAAACCGAGTAGCGTGGAAAATGGCATCTGCTGTATACCGAAAACTTCGAGTGGAGAAGAAACGTGAAAGCTGGTCTCAGTTAGTCAACACTATTAATCGAAACACTCCCCTTTCCCAAGTGTGGAAAAAAATCCGAAGTATCCAGGGAAAGCCCGAGCGACCTATTCAGACGTAGGCAGAACTTATTCTTCCCACGCGGAAATCGCAAGTAAACTAGCTCAGACTTTTAGCCCGATGTCGCAATCAACACACTACACGGCTGCTTTCCAACGGGAAAAGGACTTGCGAGAGAGTGAACATCTTGACTTTACTTCTAGAAACGAAGAGGCCTACAACAAACCTTTCTCCCTCCTCGAACTACAGTGCACAATAGACCATACACGTGAAACTTCACCTGGGCCGGACCGGTGCACATCAACATAATCAAGAATCTCCCAGATGGCGCCCGTGAGCACTTATTAGAAGTGTTCAACACTCTGTATTCAAACTCATTTTTTCTCGATCAATGGTGGGAATCTGTAATTATCCCAATACCCAAACCCGGAAAGTTCCACGGTGACCCACATAACTATCGTACCATCGCTCTTACCAGCGTCCTCTGCCAGACCACGGAAAGAATGATGAACTCGCGCCTTGTCGACAAACTTGATGTGCATGCAGACCTAAGCAGCATCCAGTGTGGCGGCCGCAAGTGCTACTCTACGACGATCCACCTTGTGAGACTGGAATCTGACATTAGATAGGCATTTGTCCAAGGGGAACACGTGGCTTCCATATTTTTCTACGTGGAAGAAGCATACGATACTACCTGGAAATATAGCATCATGAAGGATCTCTACCGCAAAGAGCTGAGAGGCCACTTACCACGTTACATCCACCAATTCTTGCAAAATCTCACCTCCAATGTTAAGGTCGGCGACTACCTTGTCACCATCCTATCCGCAAGAAATGGGCGTCCTCCAAGGAAGCGTCCTCAATGTCACTCTTTTTTTTTACTCAAAATCGACCAGATAGCAGACATTCTCCCGCGCGACGGAAGATTGCTTTCATCACTATGCGTGGACGGCTTACAAATAAATTACAGGCGCCCTAGCCTTTTAACAAATTAACAGGAACTCCAGGAATGTCTAAACCTAGTCGGGAACTTTGCCTCCTCAAACGGATTTCGATTCTCCCCCTCCAAAACGAAAAACATGCACTTTACTCATGTGCCCGGCTTACACCTAAAACCAGTCCTAACGTGGAACATCACTCCGCTAGTATACGAGGAATCAATCAAATTCCTCGTTCTTTTGTGGGACCCTAAACTCACATGGCGACCTCGACCTCATTATACAACCCTGGAGACTCGCTGTAAAAATGCAACCGGACTTATTCTCTCTGTGACAACCTTGAAATCCAGAGCCGATATGGACACCGGCATGACGATATTCAGAACAATAATGCGCTCGATCATTGACTATGGAGAAAATGTTTACGGTTAAGCAGCCAAGACCACCCTTGAACCTCTCTCCATCATCGTAAATAACGCCCTGCGTATCACAACCGGTGCGTTCCGTTCCACACCTATCGAATCCCTGAACGTGCTCGCACTTTGATCCCCCTGCCCTTAGAAAAATGCAACACGACCTATTCACGATGTCCGAGACGGGCCAAGCGGTTGAGTTCAGCCGAATCCCTGGACACGAGGGAATAAGAGGAAATGAGCGCGCAGATTCCCTCGCTAAACAAGTGTCTACCCAGCAGGAACAATTCATCTCCATACATTACCGAGACTGGTTACCAAGTCATCAACTCACGTATAACATCACGATGGAACGACTCATGGCAACTGAGTGGACAAAAAATGCTTGCAGTTAAGCCATCCCTGGGAGAGTGGGACGCCAGGTTTTCTAATAGGAGAAACCAAGTGTTCATTAACCGTCTTGGCACGGGACACGTGGATAACCCACAATCACCTATTGGACGTAGACATTGACCGGACGCACCACCATGCCCCTGTTGCCGCCAAGTGGCAGTCAGTGTGAAACACTTACTTATGGATTGTGATGCACTCGCAGCAGCCCGACGAGCCTTCTTGAGCCCCCCGTGCAACCTACAACGCCTGCTCACAGAAACAGAACGCCGAAAAAAACAGATCGCTTTCGGAAAACATACCGGACTATACGAATCGTGTGAAATTAACGAGGTTTGAATCATCTCGGTTCCTAAACTCGCTTTCCTCTCTGCGTATTAATTGCAAACTTTAACATCACTTCGTGCACGAAGCTGTGCAGAATGAACGGATCATCGTGACCTACGGAGTAGCACTCAGTGACTACACGTTGGAGCTCCGGTGGAAAACAGAAAAAAACTATTACTACTACTACTACTACTACTCCTACCGGCAGTGCTTGCATTCGCGTCGCCCCTCTGCATTACATTGCATGGACACATGACAACGATTGTAGATCATCTATTACAATTTAATGTGATTATCTTTCATGCAGTTATAGTGCTTATGCGAATACATAAACAATAATTTCCAGACCTTGCGTGGTTTATATACACACCATTGAATTATATTTAAAATTATTTCCGCGATTGCTTCATGTTTGTTTCCTTTGTACATCGTATTCTGTGTCAATATATTCAACACCATCAAGTACTCACAATGTATGTTCTAAGTATTATGTATATCATCCAATTACTTTTTTTTCTTGACCTCGATAGCTACAATGTCTTAGCTAACTTTATACGACGTTGAAGCATTTGTGTACCTCAGGCAAACTGGCCTTAACAGTTACAATGTCCTGGCCCACTTTATGCGACGCTGAAGCATGTGTGTACCTCATGCAAACTGGCCTCGACAGCTACAATGTCCTGGTCCACTTTATACGACGCCGCAGCATATGTACCTCATGCAAATTTTATTCATTCTAGCTGCTCTGTTCTGAGTCAGACATTCGCAAGCATTTTGTCTCCCGCTTGCACTCTGCTGCTACCAAATTCTAATCTTCTTCCTAGGAAATTTTAGCGAAGGAAATATTTGACAAGAGAACGAGTGAGCAGCCTCGCATCGGTCCCTGGCGAAAGATTTTCTCTTATTCTCGCGTCCACTGCACAATGCAATATCGACTGAGACTTTACAAGTGGACACATTTTATGAACGCGGCGACACACTCTGTGAACGGGGCGACAAGCTTTGCAAACGCGACGACACACGCTGTGATCACAGCGAAACGCTGGGTGGACGCGGTGACACGCTAAGTGAACGCGACGAATCACTTGGTGAACGCGTCGACGCACTTGTCTAGACGCTGCCACACACTTGTGTGAACGCGGTAACAAACTTGTGTGAACGCGGACACAAACCTGTGTGAAAATGGCGACACTTTTTGGGAATGCGGCCATACGCTTTGTGAACGCAGAGACACACTGCGAACCTGCGACTTGGCGAACCTGCGATGCGCTTTGATTTGATTTGATCCTCATTTCCACCAGAGCCTCAATGCGAGTCATAATAGGCTCCCCCGTAGGGCTCGATGATCATGGATTCCAGTAGGCTCGCACGCCTCAGTGCGCGAGGAAAAAAAAATTGTTAATGTAAGAAGAAATTGGAAATTTCAGCTATGTCAGACGCACGCTGGTGCGCACAAGAAAAACGCTTAGATGAAACGGATCTCCGCTTCCAATCATTTATAACTTGAAGAGTAATATGGACGCACGCTAGTGCGTACAGGTAGCATCGTCGAGACTGGTACAAGGTTTACAGCTACACGGACAAAGTCAGCTCTGACAGCAACTCTCTGACACCTAAACCGCTACGCGGTCTAGGTCGATCATAGTACACTTCACATTTATTCAGGTAAGACTCAGACAAAACGAATCCTCGTCTTCAATCATTTAGAACTTCAAGAGTAATATGTACGCACGCTAGTGTGCACAGGAATCAACGTTGAGACTGGTACAAGGTTTACGGCTAAATGCACAAAGTCAGCTCCGACAGTAACGCAACACAATGTTTACAGCTACGCGGTCTAGTTTAGTAGAGGTACAATATATATATTCAGGTAAGATAAAGACTCAGACGAAATGAATCCCTGCCTCCAACCACTCAGAACTCTAAGAGTAATATGCACGCGCGCCAGTGCGCACAGATAGTATCGTCGAAATCCAACCGCAACCCGTCACAAGGTTTATGGCTACCCAGTCCAGGTCAACCCCAGAAACTACATATGGTCCATGTGGGCGTGAGCGAGTACAGACGAAAGGAAAAACACACCATCACAAAATCACAAACAGGAACTCCCGCACAAATACACTAGCATTATTATACATGACAAAATTGTGGATCGTGAAGAAGGAAGTAAGGGCTTGTTCGTCATGGGCAGAAAAATTGCTCAGATTTTTGATTTCGCACTTATTGTTTGAGGGGATAGAGTGGAGGGGGACAGAGGTCCCTTGGGTTCCAAAAGAGCCCGATGAATTTCGGAGAGTTACTCAAGTCCCCCGGGTCTTCCCGAGCTCCCCGGGTCCCCCGAGACCCCTCGTCTCAGCTCATCTTGGCTTGTCTCGAATCATTTTGGCCAGTTGCGACCAGCCCGACTCGCCGCAACATGTTTCGACTGATCTCGACGCACCTCGACTTGCCTCGACGCAGCTCTCCTCCTCTGCGCTAGTAATCATGTGTACTGTAATAACAAATTTTTTTGCTCAAAGCATTTTAGGGTGGGAGTGGGTTGGCAGAGGTACCTCGGGTTTCAAAAGAGCCCGACGAATCCCGGAGGGTAACCCAAGTTCCCCGGGTACCCCGAGCTCCCCGGATCCCATCGTCTCAGCTCATCACGGCTTGTCTCGAATTATTTCGGCCAGTCTCGGCTCGTCACGACCAAGTCGACCCGCCTCAACATGTTTCGACTGATCTCGACGCACCTCGACCAGCCTTGACGCAACCTTCGCCCTCTGTGCCAGTAATCCGCTGACTGTAATGGTGAATTGTTCTACTCAAGCATTTCAAATTTACACATGTATCTGTTTATGGGTTTTACAGCGTGGGGAGGAGGAAGCAAGGGCCTCAGGGTTCAGAGTGGCCTCAAGCGGGTCCCAAAGTTTTTCAAGGAGGTCCCAAACGGTCTACAGGTTGTCCCAAAGGGTCCCGGAAGGATTCAAGTGGGTCCCTACAAATCCTCCTGGTCTTCCAAGTCCGCTGGGTTCCCGAAGCCCTTGAGTCCCGCGGGCCCCACGAGTTCTCCCCACTCCCGGGTCACCTAGTCTCAACCAGCCTTGGTTCGTCTCGACGACTCATCGTCTCGCTAGTCGACTCGTCTCCACTCGCCTCAACCTGGCCTCGACTCGCCTCGTCCCCTCCACGCACAGTGCCATTCAAGACTTTCACTCTCTAAGATCAACAGCAACATTATTTCACCATTTAGCCATCAAAACGCCTAGCTGTGCTCGGACATTTATTAGGCGCCCGCGAGAGTGCACATTCGCCCACCGTAGGTTGGACTAGACTAACTAACACCGCATAGTCCACCTAGGGCCCCTGCGGGCGTCTAAC
>SDVV010027158.1:0-12148 GCA_016164225.1 Gammarus roeselii | reverse complement strand
TAAATACAAAAACATAAATATATCTTATAAACTAAATGTTCAAAACACGAAAATACTCCCGAATACAATCGGAAGCTGGTTGACCGGAAGCCCACCCGTCTGGCCGCCGCGTCAAAATCGGCCGCTGCCCGATTTTGGCACAAACTCTCTAGACTGAAAACTAACTCTATTTATTCCTATCTAATTCCTTCGCATCCGCGTTTCAGCGACATATGTGCTACTCACAGACTCGTGTTACATGACTGTATGTCTTATGTCTGTAATCATGGACATTATATCTGTCTTATGTCTGTAATCATGGACACTATATCTGTCTTATGTCTGAAATCATGGACACTATATCTGCCTTATGTCTGTAATCATGGACACTATATCTGTCTTATGTCTGTAATCATGGACACTATATCTGTCTTATGTCTGTAATTATGGACACTCCCTCCTGTTGTAAATGCCCTACAAGTCTCTGCCTCGTTGACTCAAAAACTCTTCCTCTTTTCTCACCAACATCTCCATCAACCAGCAGATTCTTATCATAGACATCCATTGGTGAAACATAATGCGAAATCAATTTAGACTCTCCGATATCCATTCCGCTCTTGGATATATGATGGCAATTTTCACGATTGTACAATTACAAGAAGAAGGTTACACTGTGAAAAATAGCAGAGGATATACGAGCATCGACCGATATTTTGAACTTCATTTGCTTAACACTTTTATCAGGAATCTCAATCAAAGTAACTGTGAATCGATATTAATTTTAACAAAACTGCGCGAAATTTCACCATGCCGAGAAATAAGGATCTCATATAAAACGATCTCAAATGCATCGAAAGATGTATCGTTCAAATCAACTAACAATGTGGCGCAGTCCTCGGTTCCTTCATTCATGTCATATACGATGCATAAACACATTATCACAGTCTTTGTTACAACTATGCGGGCTGTGGTGCTGGATCTCATGTATGCTTTCCCCGAACAAAGAACTCTACTGATACTATCAAGATCACTCTTATAATCTCAGCCCCATGAACTGAGGCCATATGTCACTAAACCTGCAACGTGGAAACAACCGAGATCAAAAAACTAAAGAATAAAAACCTCATTACTTCTTTTTTTGTCCGAGGAACAGATATTTACACCTCGTTGCATTCCGGCCAGATTTTGGTAGAATTCTCAGACGTGGCAAAATTCAAGGAAATGCTCGAAATGAGCGAGATTTTTCTGCTAGAATGAAGCTTTCCGCTCCATTTGAGGTGAAAAAGCCAAGAAAGGTCCAGCTTTTTGCCAAATGACTCGGTTTCGATAAAACGAAAATGTGGACACCATAAAACCTGCAAGCATGGGGGTACTAAGAACCTATATTATCTGTTTGTATGGCGGTACTGTGGTTCCCTTATTACTTGTAGTATGGCGGTACTAGGATTCCCTTATTACCTGTTTGTATGGTTGTACTGAGACAATACAAATGAGATGGGTCCAAATTGGCACCTGCGGCATGACGTCTAACTCATCCGTCGTTCGTATTGGTCTCACTGGTTCAGTCATTGATGCTAACACAAGAAACGGAGTTCATAAACGAACCCAATTTTTGGTTTGTTGTAAACGTGTGTGGCACAATCTGCTACAGAGTGTACCGTGAAACATGCTTGCTGTTCATTTACGAAACTCACAACGTTCAAGCTGCAACACATCACAGTTTAATTTCTCAAACTCATGTATCTGTGTTTTCTGTCAACAAAATAAAACAAAGCCTTAAATGATTCAGTGTCTATAAATGATGGTTAAAGTAAATTTTTTGCGTTACATTTGCAGTTGTAAGCTGGGTTGTTAATTTATCGCGAGATCATCGTATTGTAGCGGCTTACAATCACACTGTAACTTTTTTTTAGTACAAATATTTTCTATTATATAATAGTTGAATACATTTTTATAAGGCCTGTTTTGACGTTTTAAGATGTGCAGGTCGCAAGATTCTGTCGGTCGAAAATTAGTGAAAATGATCGACTTGATCCCCACTACTTCCTCAGGTCACGAGCGAGCATGGTACTTCCTTTACTTCCTCAGAATATGAGCGAGCATGGTACTTCCTCTACTTCCTCAATATGAGCGAGCATGGTACTTCCTCTACTTCCTCAGGTTATGAGCGAGCATGGTACTTCCTCTACTTCCTCAGAATATGAGCGAGCATGGTACTTCCTCTACTTCCTCAGGTCATGAGCGAGCATGGCACTTCCTCTACTTGCTCAGAATATGAGCGAGCATGGTACTTCCTCTACTTCCTCAGGTCATGAGCGAGCATGGTACTTCCTCTACTTCCTCGGAATATGAGCGAGCATGGTACTTTCTCGACTTCCTCAGGTTATGAGCGAGCATGGTACTTCCTCTACTTTCTCAGTATATGAGCGAGCATGGTGCTTCCTCTACTTCCTCAGTATATGAGTGAGCATGGTACTTCCTCTACTTGTTCAGGTCATGAGCGAACATAAGCTTACCACATTTTGCGAAACATATCACAATAAGCCACCAGTCAAAGTAGATTTAAAGTACGCATCAAATATATGATCAGACATTGGGCTAATTTTGTGAAGCAACGGAAGATTGATTAACTATCATTAACCGCCAAATTCATGACTTAAAAAAGGATACTAGGGCATGTGTTTTGGTCTATGTGGGTCTGAGAGCCTCTGACATGCCTGCCTAAACAAAATCCTTATCCTTACACAAACGATATGGTATTCTTCTTGAACAGTTAATCTCTACATCAATGATCACAATAAATTTAAAACACAAATGATGTTTAGCGCGGGCCAGCAAATCCAATTACGTAACCTTATATCGTTCAATACACTGTGTACTTGCGTATATAACACCGTGTATGAACGGTTGGCACCGTGTCACGGAGTAAATAACACCGTGTATGAACGGTTGGCACCGTGTAACGGAGTAAATAACACCGTGTATGAACGGTTGGCACCGTGTAATTGAGTAAATAACACCGTGTATGAACGGTTTTCACCGTGTAACTGACTAATGAACACCCTGTATGAACGGTTGGCACCGTGTAACTGACTAATGAACACCGTGTATGAACGGTTGGCACCGCGTAACTGAGTAAAAACACCAATTATGGGCACCGTGTAACAGAGTAAATGACCTCTCAATTCGTTCTGGGTTTTAGGAATGGGCAAATTCCTCCTGAAACACATCATGACCTGCGTCAATTTATTGGTGTGAACCAGTTTGAAATATGGACCAATTGACAATTCATAATAGTAATATTATCATTAGGATTTTTTCTCGAGTCGAGTACGCTGTAGTATCATCGGCAAAAAGTATTACTTACAACCTGTAGCAAGTGTTCACAGTATCATTAATGTAGATATGGAAGAGAAATTGTCTAAGTATCGGTCCTTGAGGTACTCCTATATTAAGCCTTCTGACTGATGATGATTGATCATTTCAACTCACTAGGTGTTGTCTATCAAAAATAAAGCTTTTAATCTAACTCTTGTCTATGGAACTAACTTAATATTGCCCCCATTCCGCCACCAAAGTATAATGATTAACGCAATCGAAAAGCTTTGCTGAGGGGCATAAAAGCTGCACCAGTGACTTTCCCACCATCGATCCCATCAATAACGTCTCCAGGGAATTTCATACAGAATGTTCTGTATTGTTGAAAATCTTGAAGCCTTATTGTACTTGGCAAGTTAGGTTCTTGAATGAAAAGTAAGTAAATAAGCCAGCTTGAACACCTTTTTCCCAAAACTTTGGTCATGACAGGCAGGACGGATGTTACGTGCATTTATTTTAGATGAGTTTTGATCACAAAAATCAAATGTAAATATTTTTTAGAATTTTGTATAAATCTGAAGAAAGTCACTGGTACAGTGACTTACTGACTTGTCGGGTCAATGAAAATACAATCATCACCGAAATTGCTCTCATTACATTGGTTGAGATGTGTTCCCAGCCGGTGCTACTACTGCTTTTAATACTTTTATTTACTTGTCAAATAGCTATATCTGTTTGCATTGAAAATAACCAATGCTTCAGGCTTGATTGAAACAATTTAAATTATATCATGCCGAGAAATTAAATATCAAGAGTCCTTTTTTTTCCTCATGCAATTCCGTTTTAAAATGTTAAATTTTAAGAGGTGCGCATATTGACGACGGATCTTTTATTGGTTTAACGTCAATATGCGATACTAGCCGAAGAACTCATGTTAAGCATCTGTAGAGGTTAATATTCTTCTTCCAATAAGAATAAAACAATAAATTATTACTTTTCCGGCCTCGTCTGGTGCACGTTTATTAGGCAATGAACTTATGACAATATTTATCGACTAGTGCAGTGGAGACGAGGCAGAGTCAAGCAAGCTGTCATCGGTGTATTTCTGTAAAATGAATGCGTATCTCTCACAAACGGGTTAGATTCGGGGACTGAAAAGACTCACAAAGATCTGAAATGGACACACTCACACTATATATGTCTCTTTGACACTCAGTGTGTCGTTTCAAGTCAAAACGTCGAATTCTGGAGTGCATCATGACAACACACTTTCTCACTATTCATGATGTATGTAATATTCTAAGATTGTTTTCCTAAATCGAATAATAAGTCAACAATGCTAAGTTAGAAGAGTTCTTTATAAGCCACACGAATTGCTAAGTCTAATGGCGCTCCAAGGGCAGCTCGCATGGCACCAAAAAAAGGAAGCAAGAATTTTATGACCCCTCGTTTGGAAGAAAAGTATCTGATATTAAGCCACGAGAGGGGCTTGGGAAGTTTGTTGCATCTGAAAAGATTGGAGAGGGTTCCTACATTAATGCATAATCATCATTAATGCATAATCATGGAGAGGGGTCCTACATTAATGCATAATCATCATTAATGCATAATCATGGTGAGGATTCCTACATTAATGCATAATCATCATTAATTCATAATCATGGAGAGGGTTCCTACAATAATGCATAATGATCATTAAAGCATAATCATGGAGAGGGTTCCACATTAATGCATAATCATCATTATTGCATAATCATGGAGAGGGTTTCTACATTAATGCATAATCATCATTAACGCATTATCATAGCGAGGGTTTCTACATTAATGCATAATCATCATTAATGCATAATCATGAAAAGGGTTCCTACATCAATGCATAATCATCATTATTGCATAATCATGGAGAGGGTTTCTACATTAATGCATAATCATCATTAACGCATTATCATAGCGAGGGTTTCTACATTAATGCATAATCATCATTAATGCATAATCATGAAAAGGGTTCCTACATCAATGCATAATCATCATTATTGCATAATCATGGAGAGGGTTTCTACATTAATGCATAATCATCATTAACGCATTATCATAGCGAGGGTTTCTACATTAATGCATAATCATCATTAATGCATAATCATGAAAAGGGTTCCTACATTAATGCATGATCATCATTAATGCATAATCACGGAGAGGGTTCCTACATTAATGCATAATCATCATTAAAGCGGAATCATGGAGAGGGTTCCTACATCAATGCATAATCATCATTAATGCATAATCATGGAGAGGGTTTCTACATCAATGCATAATCATCATTAATGCATAATCATGGAGAGGGTTCCTACATTAATGCATGATCATCATTAATGCATAATCACGGAGAGGGTTCCTACATTAATGCTTAATCATAGACCTAGACTACGTCTTTGACAACAAAATTCTGCATTACCAAACCAATGTCTGAATAGCGAGAGACAAATAATTTAGAACTAACATTGATTTGTTCATGCCGTGTTATTCCATGCTATTCATAAGGAACAGCACAACCTCAGTCTCAAACTCTGTCTGGACAGAGACACGTCAATTGAGACGATCTAAATAGATATTGTATGAATGCAATAATTCTCCTTCTGCGACGATAAGGTCTCATTTTGATGAGTCAAATTCCCGTCATGATGTGATATTCATGACAAGGGAAGTGGCACGTAACATAACGACACAACGACGAGACCTTACTGCATCTCTCCGCTCTTCTGTTCGTCTCTTAAGCGGGTAATCACCCGGGAGGACAGAGCCGGTCAATCGCAAATCTGTTTCGGTTGAAGTATTCTTGAGCGTATGGTAGGGGTAATTTACTTCTAGGTGTAGCCGTTTAACTCATGAATCGACGACGATAAATACAAGCTAGGACGTACGAAGTATCTTAAATAATGCATTCATACATAAGTAATATGATATAGTCATGAGAAGGATTTTTGCTCAAGTTTGGCGTTCAAGTATTTAATTTAATGATCCCTCTGAAACGATTTTATTTGGAAAACGTTTCTTTTGACAACAGTACACAATTTTTTATTTTGTGTAGATTTGTCGTAAAAACAACCTATTTAGTTGCTCAACAACCAATCCCGTTTTACCATCCATTTTAAGGTTGACAAATATCTGTGGGATACATTGAAACCCTGCCAGTCATTGACATCAAAATCAAACATTTTGCGTCACACATTTTGACTGTGTAATTCTATTCCGAAAAAGCGCAACGTCATTTGGATCTCCCTTGATTTAGGTTTACCTTACGGCCCATCATTGACGTTCAATGTCGATTGGAGGTGATGAACCTCATTTGAGGTGATGGACTTCAATTGAGGTGATGAACCTCATTTGAGGGGATGAACTTCTTTTTGAGGTGATGAACTTCAATTGAGGTGATGAACCTCATTTGAGGTGATGAACTCCAATTAAGGTGATGAACCTCATTTCAAGTAATGATCCTCATTTGAGGTGATGAACTTCATTTGAGGTGATGAACTTCATTTGAGGTGATGAACCTAATATGAGGTGATGAACCACATGAAGTGATCAAATGCAATCACCTCGCCCGAACGCAGTCCAACAAATAAAATTTGGTAATGCAGGTGGTTTTCTGTTCACCTGATTTTTTTTTCTGAGGCCATCGTGTAGTATTTACGCCCTTCACCGCTTCGATCAGTTATGTCAGTCACCATCCATTCACTATTGCCTTAAAGCCGTTAAGGTCACTACCATAATTATATTATTCTCTGTACCCTTCACCAACGCACGAAAGACGTGACAAGCATCCCTCTCAAAATTGAAGTTTCTCCTTTCAAAGGCGAACATTCGTGGCCTCACAGATATGAACAATTTTTCTGTTTAGGTCACATTTGATTTTTATTTGCGCTAACTGTCACTTTTTATACATCATCCGATTCATAAATATGATCCAAGGATTCCCACAGGCTCTATGATTGCCAGCCTGTGCGAATCCCTCTATCCGGTCGCTGTTCTGATTTGGTCTGAGTTATCTCGAAGCAAATACGTGGCTTCGTGTGTCACAGAAAGACTGCACATGAATTGTCACATCTGACAAGCACCAACTGACGCAGATGAACCTCATTTGAGATGAGTAAGCCCATATGAGGTAATATGGTAATTCAATATCAAATATTGAATAGAGCTTCCATCTATTTGTAAATTTATAATGATTGCAATTTATTAATTTATGTGAGTTTATGAGGTCCGTTCGATGAAGTTGTACACAATTTATGCGGTGCTTTACACAAGCTGGGAAGTTCATCACCTAGGATTGGTGGGGCTCTGAGACCAGATGTCACTGCACATCCAGTGTTTAATATTCCTACCTAATAGTCAGTATGGAAACAACAAAAATGTATTGGAATCTGTCACTGAGCAATGAAAGTTCCATCGTACTAAACAATTACGGTGAAAGTTAACCTTAAGGACTTTCGTGTTATCAGAGACGGGACTTGATTTCTGCGAATTAAATTGCATGTTTTTACTCAACAGAACTCCAGTGGTAGGCTCGAAAGTACGGCATGGAAGCGCGTCGTTTTTAATATTAAATTGCATTAACGCGTCCCGCTTGTTATCTCACACTCACAGACAAATGGAATAGTGGTGACCGGTCCAATCTGTTCAAAAGAGAACTAAACTTTGAAAAGCCCACAAGTTGAGAATTTACCGTTCTGAACTTTCCACCGAGTGAACTACCACTTAATATACTTGTTTGATTTAAACTATCTCCTGCAGTCTACCTTATTGAATCACTATCAACAAGCTGCGTCAAACTACGGGAATAATTTAAACCTGGCTCTTGTCGGCGAACAATGACTCACGCTTATGTGTTGAAGTGCTTTTTTCATGAGTTTGCATGTATAATCAGTGCAATATAAGTTTACTTGTAATCAGTGCAATAAAAGGCTACTTGTAATCAGTGCAATAAAAGGTTACTTGTAATCAGTGCAATAAAAGTTTACTTGTAATCAGTGCAATGAAAGGTTACTTGTAATCAGTGCAAGAAAAGGTTACTTGTAATCAGTACAATAAAAGGTTACTTGTAATCAGTGCAATATAAGGTTACTTATAATCAGTGAAATAAAAAGTTACTTGTAATCAGTGCAATAAAAGGTTACTTTTAATCAGTGCAATAAAAGGTTACTCGTAATCAGTGCAATAAAAGGTTACTTGTAATCAGTGCAATGAAAGGTTACTTTTAATCAGTGCAAGAAAAGGTTACTTGTAATCAGTACAATAAAAGGTTACTTGTAATCAGTGCAATATAAGGTTACTTGTAATCAGTGCAATGAAAAGTTACTTGTAATCAGTGCAATAAAAGGTTACTTGTAATCAGTGCAATAGAAGGTTACTTGTAATCAGTGCAATAAAAGGTCACTTGTAATCAGTGCAATAAAAGATTACTTGTAATCAATGCAACATAAAGTTACTTGTAATCAGTGCAATTAAAGGTTACTTGTAATCAGTGCAATAAATAGGTTACTTTTGAAGTCTTGATTCCAACATCCCTGCAAGAGATTGTATGAGTTTATGAACACATATTTAGCAGGAATTTCTTGGAATTGTGTGAACCGGAAAGCGACATCAAAAGATGACAAATGTTGCACGTAAAGCCGTTTGAATAATTTAGATCAGAAGCGATCAGTAATCAACTATGAGTTATACGCGAAGAAAAAAGACACTGAAAAATGACCTTTATAACTTCGTTAACAATTACAGCTGAAGAGCTCAAACCACTAAAATTGTACGTACTATCACTTAAAAGTGCACTGGGCACTAAAAATGTCACCACTTCGTTTTGCTAGGTCAGTGTTAGTGTTAAATAGTCTGTTATGACTTTTTCAGAGAGCGCTCTGTAGAAAAATTATTGAAATATATCCTAGGAAACCTCATTTTTTCGACCAAGAAGAATGCAGTCAATTTGCCAAGCAGACGCGTTCAAGTTGAATGCGACCGCTGAACCAAGTAATTTAACGATCACGTGAATGAGCAAAATTTATATATTGTTAGGAAGCCAAACTATTGAATACCATCAATCACCTGTTCTATGGAAGTTGACCAGTTTGTAGAGTTGACGCTGAGTTGTAATAGAACTAGAACATATTCACACAAGCAGAATGGCAACATGTTCTTCTTCTTCAAAGCGCTGGTCATTCGTGTGCATTTCTTCAGATGGTAATTTAAATTAGAATTTCAATAGCACAAAATCTAGTGCACTTTTGAAGGTAGCATGTAGTCGGTTAGATTAGTTAGCAGGTAGTCGTTTAGATTAGGTAGCAATTAGTCGTTTAGATTAGGTAGCAGGTAGTCGTTTAAATTAGGTTGCAGGTAGTCGTTTAGATTAGATAGCAGGTAGTCATTGAGATTAGGTAGGAGGTAGTCGTTTAAATAAGGTAGCAGGTAGTCGTTTAGATTTGGTAGCAGGCAGCCGTTTAGATTAGGCTGCAGGCAGTCGCTTAGATTAGGTAGCAGGTAGGCGTTTAGATTATGCAACAGGCAGCCGTGTAGATTAGGTAGCAGATAGTCGTTTAGATTAGGTAGCAGGTAGTCGTTTAGATAAGGTAGCAGGTTGCCAAACATTGTATATGTTCGCTCATGTAAGCCAAGACAAACATTGTATATGTACGGGTTGCAGGCATAAGCCCACACCCACCGTAACACCCTTGATTACACAAAACATGCTGATATTCGTGATAATAAAGTGTGGCACTGCTTTATAAAGTTTGTAATTTCAATGACTGATCCTAAGACTTTACATCAGAATGTAGTCCACACTTGATGTGTGCTTTCAACTTAATGTTGCAGCTTTTTGGTTTTGACTTTTTCCGGAAACAGCTACAATTGAGGTGTATCCTACCGGTCATACCGACTCGGTCCTTATTTCCACTAAGATTATAATAGTAGACAAAATAGCTCAGTCTACACGAGTTCAGTTGTGGTAATTTCTACTGGAAATAGTGCATAGCATGATCATGTTGATGTTCTCAGTGGTATACCACATAGCAGTGGTATACCACTAAGCAGTGGTATACCACATAGCAGTGTGTAAAATGCATTCAAGTTTCTAATCGTGTTAACTCAGTTTACGTTTTGCTTAACTTTATATGATTCCATTAATTATCTGATATGATGGTTCCAGCTAATCGTATTATATTTTTATTTATTTATTGGGATTATTATAAGTGTAAAGTAGGAATACCATACCAGTTGGGTATATACGTATGCATGAAGATATCCTTGTATTTATTTTATTCCTCTCTGGGGAAGATCATGCTCGGTAAATAGTAAAATTCTATTAAAGTATATGACTAAACTCACCCGTCATTTGGCCCATGAGCTATGGTTACTTTAAGATTTCGACCTGTGTATCGCTTGGCGTTATTCCCCTTATCTGCCTAGTTATGAGCTCAGTCACATCACCACATCTTTGGATGCAGCGGTACATGGACCTGCGGCCGATATGTTTTCAGACAAAGATAATTTTAACTTTCATTAAAGAGAACGAGGCAATTTTTTATCCAGCCACGTAGCTATAAGAGTAGTATATATGTTCCAAAACGGCCCTGTGAAGGAATAAGATGGGGATTAATTAGCGGTGGGGCGGGAGTTGACCAGAGTCAGGTGGTCGGAGTCACTGATGAGTCGCCTAACGGGTGGCGCGAAGGGGGCGACGCGATGAAGGGCGGAAGGGGTGGACGGACGGGCCTAGATTGGCCAGGTTTTATGATACGAACATTTTAATTTATATGAATTGTTATTGTTTATTGATAGTATAAATGTTTGCTCTTCTTTAGATGGCTGCATTGAAGTATACTTGTTTACTAACTGTTGCTCATTAAATATGTTTATTCGTTTCTGGTAGGAATATTGTTATAACACCTTTCTGGAGAGGTGGGGTGCGATTGGGGACCCGGTAGGCAAAAAGTTGGATGCGCTTTGAAAAATTAGGTGAGATTTCTTTTAGCTGTTCTTTATCTTGTTGCTTTTCATAGCTGAATCGCCATTTTTTTCTATGTTTTGAGCGTATGTAACGTTATATATCTAGGTCTGGCTTATAATTCTATGTGTTTTATGTTTGAACATATATGTCTGTATTCCTATATAGTTGGGGCATAATTGACTCATTCGGTGGTTGGTTGGCGGGTTCTTAGCGGTTAGATGCTTGGTGAAAGCTTGTTGGTTAAATTTGGGGCAATGTTTGGTGTTTTACATCCATTTATTTCAAATTTATATAATATATATAGGAATAGTATGGTGTAATAGTTTGGTAGTTGACGGATTGATGTATATATATATGTATCTAGGATGCAGTAGCTTTGTTACGAGAACCTATCTACCCCATAGCGCATTATCCAGTTTTGAACCAGATATATCGGTGTTCCCATGTGTCCGCATGTTGCAAATGGACAGTTGTCAAGCGAATGTTAACTGTTCGGGTAGTCTTTGATGCAAGGTATTGGGTATTTTATGTCATCATAAGAATATTATGATATATTATCTACGTTTGTATCTGCAATGCAGAACATTATCTCAGGCATAATTTAGTTATGGTTACAATACTTATATTCTAACAGTAAAACCATACATAAAACTGGCTAACCAAATAAAATGTAGCATATAGATCAAAAATACGTGTGAATTTATTGCCAACGCTTTAACAACTAAAACCGACACTTATACATGCGAGCAACATATATTATCGTTTTTAACACTGCTGTCTACTAACGAGCGATCACCTAACATTACCTGAAACAAATCGGTATTTCTGGACTTATAACAAGAAAAGTGAAAGATATAT
>SDVV010027157.1:0-12148 GCA_016164225.1 Gammarus roeselii | reverse complement strand
CCATTTGTGTATGCTGAGCACGCACTGGCCGCTTGTGGGCGAGCGTTTACTCCCATCCATTTGTGTATGCTGAGCACGCACTGGCCGCTTGTGGGCGACCGTTTACTCCCATCCATTCGTGTATGCTGAGCACGCACTGGCCGCTTGTAGGCGAGCGTTTACTCCCATCCATTTGTGTAAGCTGAGCACGCACTGGCCGCTTGTGGGCGAGCGTTTACTCCCATCCATTCGTGTATGCTGAGCACGCACTGGCCGCTTGTGGGCGAGCGTTTACTCCCATCCATTTGTGTATGCTGAGCACGCACTGGCCGCTTGTGGGCGAGCGTTTACTCCCATCCATTCGTGTATGCTGGGCACGCACTGGCCGCTTGTGGGCGAGCGTTTACTCCCATCCATTTGTGTTTGCTGAGCACGCACTGGAAGCTCGTGGGTGAGCGCCAGGCTTGTTGGCTTCGCAACACATAGGTGAAAAATGTAGGTGATTTTTTTAATATTTAACTTCCATGACTGCATTGCACCAAATTGAGCCATTTATTATTTGCAATTCAAACCGTTATCATTGGTATTGATAGACCTTATTTTCACAAACATCAAAGACAGTATTTCTATACATTCAAAAACGAGCATGTCTGTCTTGTACAACGGGATATTTTTGTCCATGCGATTCTATAATTAGAATGTTCGTCTGTTTCTTTCCAATGCAAAAAGGAAGCTTCAAACGTTCATTTCCACGAACCAGAAAAAAATGTATCCAATGTACAATTTTCTTATAACAGGATTTTTGCATGGAAATCGACCATTTTTTTCACTGTACGGTAGTGATATCAGAATGCGACGCTATATGATTCTTATTTAACTGGAGGAAAAAATGTTTATGGAAATTGATAATTAATGTCAATATTGTTGTTAAACTGGTCGTACGTAAGAGGGATTTATCCGAAGTGTAAGGGAAATAATAGAATTTGTCTGTCGTAAATCATTACCAAAACTACATCTAATAAATCGCATAAGATTGTCAAAATTTTGGTGCAAAATGTGGATAACACGTTTGAGAGCTAGACGATTTCATTCTGATGCAGGCACAGGCACAGATCAAACCGACATTTTATTAAATTTGCTTCCCTTTGATCTCATGTCAACGAAACTGTCACCCTAAAATTTATAGTAATAAAGGACAGGCGCCGATGGAAGGGGGGGGGGGTCGAGTGTTCCTAATGATTTTTTTTCGTTAACGTTACAGTTCAAATTGACCGGGGTGCTTGAATTATCTCAACTCGAGTGATAGGATTAGAAGGAGTAATTTCTGGTTAAGTAAACTGCCTGCAGCTTTACGTGCTGACTCGTTGTATCAAGCTGAATACATGATAAATAAGATGCAATAATGGAAATCATGTTCTAAAATACTCAGTAATATACTACATTATTCATGACCCAAAACATGCGAACAGCTTGGGCTGATTGTATTCGTGCTAGTGCTCTCTTTCTTGAATCTGTCATGATCATCAAAGCAATTTCACAAATGTCACTTATCATATTTAAATATTCGCACATCCGGAATGAACAACCACCACAGTAAACTTCGGGGACACTTCGCTATTGCCCAAAATGATACATTTTCTCAAATCTTCAGCGAAGATTTTCATCTATTAATAGTATCTGCACCCGTCGACCAGTCACAGCCTTTCACATAATAGTGTTAAGTAATTTGCTCACATTCGATACCATTTTTCCCCGCGTCCGGGTATGGAAAGGGTGTAAGTTGGTTATGATTATCTTCAAATCTTGTTTTTTTTTGAGAAATTTAGCGGCAGAATTAGATATGTACTATATATACGGTACCTAATTAGAAAGACGTTATCAATAAAAACGAGGAGCTGAGACCGAGACCGACTCGTCTCAGATGCTGTGGGAATCACCGCTAAATAGCAGTTCTCCCGCCCCCCAACTCGACTCAAATTCTCTCGGATCACCGAATCATCTTAGATGCTGTGAGAATCACCAACTTATCTTAGATCCTTTCAATATCTGAGACTTGCCTCGGAATATATCTGAATCACCGATTTGTTATAGATCCTGATCGAATCAAAGACTCGTCACAGATTGGGTGGGAACCAACGTCTTGCCTTAGATCCTGTTAGAATAACCGGCTCTTCTTAGATTCTGTCGGAGTCTCTGACTCCATTCAGATCTGGTCGGGATACTCGACTTGTCTCAGATCCTGTCGGAATGAAAGCGAGCGACTAGTAAAAGTGCAACATAGTAGAGCTCGTCGGACAATTGAATGACACAGTAACAATATCAGTGAACGCTTCAGGCTGAGTTGCGAGCCAAAGGACTTCCAGGAACCATCCTACATGAATATATAATAGTTCATAATTTTTTTTACGACGACGATACGGATGCTGCCATCGGGATGCATTTAAGGATAAAAAAAACGAAGTATTTAATATATAGATACTCTGCGTATTTGATGCGCAAGACATGATACCCACGGCAGGACTTAATACATACGATTCTCAACTGGGAACGGATAAAATTATTATGGATGTAATTATGGAGGCAATAATGTGTATTTTGGTGACATGTAGTATCCTCACGTACTGTGCCCTCAATAACGTACTGTGCCCATCATAACGTTCTGTGCCCATCATAATGTACTGTGCCCAACATAATGTATTGTGACAATTCTAACCGTACTGTGCCCGTCATTAGCGGAAATAATAACAGCTGTTCTTCTTGAAATATCCACATCAAGCACCAGCGTCATTACCGTCGGTCAAAGAATGAATCCTCCAAACGCCCAGTGACATTTTGAACAATCACTTCATGACTCAGCAATTTTGTTCTCGGTATATATTGTGGTTTTACATAAATACTTGGGAAATGGTGATCATTTTTCTATCAATCATGGGATGATAGTGCATTTCCTTGAATTTATGCTACCCGTGCAATTTATATTGTTGCATGAAATATTTCATTTCATGACCCATATTATGTTCCATTCCTTATAAATGCTCTCAAACCTTTTCTCGGGTCGGGAGCAAGCTTTTTCGAGAAAAATAAAACCAATACTACAATATGGTTTATTAGACAAAACTTTGAAAAAAATGTTGGCAAATTGATTCGTGTCTACATCATAGTGAAGGTTCAAATATGGCAAAGTAATTTTTTATTTTATATCTGCATCATACAAATCTGTGTCTACTTTGTAGAGCACGAATAAATTATTAGCACAAAAGAAGGAACAGCAATATTTATATTTTTATTGTGTTATAATATGAGATTTTTTGGGCCCTGATGGAGCACGAACGATTCATGTACTGTATATGGTGAGTTGCGGTTTCCTTCCCTGACAGAATTTTAAATGGGAAAAATAAGATTGAGGTTATGATCCTCCGAAATGAACGAAATTGGGATATTATGAATACATGCTCTATCGTTAATTTTCCAGATTTTTGGTATTGACAAAATCCAATTAAATATTTTTTGTCTGGCTCGAGATGAACAACATCATATTAAAACTACTGCAAGTGTAATTAAGCAAATCCTTTGTAGTAAAGCTAGAGATTTTTTCTTAGAAAATCCGTGATCTGATATGTGGACTGCCCTGAATTTATAGATTTTTTCCCAAGGAACTGATATTAGCTGCTTCATCTTAGGCTATTTAGAAGGCCATGCTGTGAGATCATGAAGAAAAATTGAAAATGCAGAGGGTGGAGATGATGTAATTGAGGGTTAGTTTTCTATACATGACTGGTTATAAGGTTTTCTCTCGTTTCACATGTTTTTTTGAGGTTGAAATGTTTCATTGAATGTGCGTTCATGACAAATGAAACAAAAAATGAACGATACTCATTTTTATTCAGTAAATAAATTGTCAGCATTATCCAACGGACGGGCAGAACATTCTGTCTCTCAGTATTATTGGTGATGAGTTCATAATTAATGCTAAATGAACTCTCTATGGAGAATTTCCTCATCATTCCTGAAGTCTGGAAGGAAAAAAATATATATCTTAAACGTCAGATTTCCATTAAAGAACATACTTCCTTGGAATACCAGAAGAAGCAACTGACGCTCTTAACCTGAACTGTGCTTGTCGCCAATTATTCATTTAACAGTAGCATGTCATCCATTGCCTATTGCAGATCGACAAGCAAAATTATGTTCATTTGACTTTTTTTTTCCACTCTGCATACAAAATTGAATTTGACGGCCAAATCTACCAAAAGTTATACCTATTAAACCGATGTCACGGGGTTCAGGCTAGGGTTATCAACCCATCGATACTGACCAATAAAGTCTAATGCAGTAGCTGCAAGTGGGTGTTTTTTGACCGAAATTAAACTAATGATCACGAAATAACTCTGTCAAAAATTAACTCATTATGCTTATATTACTGGTAAGTTATTGGTCAAAATTCAGTTACAATCTGTCTACATTTTTTATATAGAAAAATTGTATCAAATAATTTTTAATACATTTTGGATTAGTTCGAACAATTACGTAGGCTATCGAATTATTGTAACAGTCAGAGCAATAATTACTGATAAGTTTGGTTATGTTCACTTTTTACGAACCTTTTCGGAGAAGTGTAATATTCCGTATTACAATTTTAATTCACATAGCAATAGGCATCTTATATTAAACTTGTGCCGTTGAATACTACCATTTATTTGACATTGTTACAGGTGGCGATACCTCAAAGTGATACGGTAAATATTGGATAGTTACCTCCAGGACAGTGCATTTTTAATGTATTCAAATGCCTCTAAATTGAGTCACCGCACAATTTTCTGCAACCAGAAACATTTCATTCCGGGTATTTGTGTCATTGTGCTCCTTTATAACTTGAAACAGCTAAGCCCAGAAATCTGCAACTTCTCCCCGTCCTGAGTTTGGGCACTGAAGGCTGCCACATGGACATGAAAACTTCTCGGAGTGGCCGCTGACAGGAATAGCGACACGAATAAAATAGAATTGATTGTCATGACTTCTCTCGAATATTGTTTGAATCATAATATGGAATATCACACAGCCATGAAGGTTGAGAGACATTACTTGGCTCGCAGGGGATGTTTATTAAACTAGTTGGTTATTCCAGTCATCTTCGTCTATTCGTCATAATTATTGTGATGAATTTATTCCTGTTTTGCTTTATGCAGTGCTGAGTACGAAGTATATTAGAAATAATTTCCTTAGCGTATCAGGCTCATTATTCGTATCCTGTATTACTATGAATGACATGATCCATCATGGTCACTTATGCAATTGATGTTATTATTCTAACAGAACCTGGAGCTGTTTGTATTATCGTCCTATACACACGTCAGTGGCTTAACCATGGAATTTTGTTCCATGTCTCTTCACCTAAAACAATGATAAAAATTATCATAATTGCCCTCAGAAAATAATGCAATCAATTTCCAATACGTCATCATCCAACTGGATCTCGTTGATGTCGTCACCTTATTGGCCGTAACTACTATTGGATACTCCCTGATAAATAATATTGAACGAGAAAGCATTCGTTATGACTCATCGAAATCAAAACCACAACCTAAAGAATGAGCTTCCAGTATTCAATCTCTTCTGCATCAAGTAACATAATGCTGGGTATTTTCTTTCCCACTATCAACTTTGAATGACATCCACTCCGAAGAATGTAGAGAATCCGAGTCGTTTGTGGATATACATGAATGTACAAACATACTACCATAATGCCAGTCTATTGTGGGTTATAGGCACCCGTAATGTGGGTAATAGACGCCTGGAATGGGCGTAAGACACACCTGTACCTTGAGTAAGATCCCCTTCAATGTGGGTAGGACACACGTGCAATGTGGGTGATATTTAATCATACTGGCCAATACGCAGCTGTTATATGGGAAGTGCGCACCTGCTCTGTGGGTGAGACTCAGCAGTAATGCGGGTAACTCGGCCCTGTTATGAGGGTAAGACTCACCTGTAATGGGGGATTGGAGTAACATTATTATCATCCGGAACAAACGCACCGTTAAGGTGAGTAAGACGCACCAGTTGAGCAATGTGCGTGCACCGTGGAATTTGGACAATGAGCATCATTAAAGTAGGTGATACGCGTTTGCACTGCGGGTAGGATGCGTCTGTAAAAAGGGTAATGTTATCCTGTACTCTGGGTAAGACGACCCTATAATGCGGGAAGGACAAAACAGTAATGAACAGGGAATAGTCACACCAGTAATGGGGTTAATGCGCTTCTGTTACACGAGTAAGAAGCATCTGTAAAGCGGATGGGGCGCAGCTCTAATGTGGGTAATATGGTTGTGTAATGTGAATGATACGCACCACTAATGTGGGTCATTCGCACATGTAATGCGAGTGGATATGACGCACCTGGACTGCAGGTGAAACGTAACTGTTATGTGGGTAAGAGGCCAATGTAATTTAGGTAAGACGCATCTGTTCTTCTTATAAGACACACCTGCATAGCGGGTGACCGACATGTAACGTGGGTGAGACGCACCTGTAATCTGTAGGACTCATCTGATATGTGGGTCTGTAGTTCGCGAGAATGTATCAACAATAAAGTTGGGAGACTTACATGTATGTAGATGGACAGTGAATTCATCATCGGAAAAACTCCAGCCCTCGCCCAAATTTGATCCTGCGTCGCAGGAATACGAGTCCAGCAATTTACCCACTGAGCCATCCACCACAACCATTGTACCTGCTTGGGAACTGGTAGGAGCAGTCAACTAGAGGCCAGTGAGGCTGATTAACTTGTGATAAAAGGTTTGAAACTGACTAGGTAATGGACTAGCGTTTTTCCTGTAATTATCACACTAAGCATAACATGAACATGTGAAGGCATTGCATATGAACTAATCATGCCTTGGTTAACGCAGTCTTACCACTTGTATTTGGGATGAACAATCTTACTGACGGATTGTATTAATTCAGATGTGGAGAGCGTGGTACATCACACGTTCATAAATATTGACATCATTAATTGAAATGCATTCGGTAAACATTGTAACCTGCATAATGTAAAGATGATCTTAAATTAAGCAATTCATAATACCGTAACTGTTTTGAAATGAAGTGACTGGAAATATTTTATCTTAATTTAGAAAAAAAAATCGTAATGTTTCTGTATTTTATGTTTACGTATAGTGCGAATAATTTTTTTTTTTACACGAGATTACTCGTGTTATTTTGGCGTTTTAAAAAGAATTCAAGGAAACTAAAATACCCTTTTAGTCCATGGAACAATTTAATCAAATAAGGTATTTGGATATACAATGTTGATTACTCAAAAGGTTTCCAATTTCCCAGCGTTGACACCGAACTAATACCAAACAATATTCTTCTTGAAGGAAGAAGACCCAACAATATCTTGATATTTGTTTGCAAATGTCTCCAATTTGTCCATGAAAAAAATAATAAACGCTCTTCTCGCGTTGAAAACTGTTGGACAAAACGAGCCCAATTGGTTTCTTCAACAGCCTTGCACTATTTGTTTCCTTCTCATCGCATAACCATATAGTAGAGGTTATGGATTTTTTGTCAATAAAAACACGACGTTGAACACCTTACATTAATAAAAATATAAATGCACTAGATTTGAAACATCGAAAACATAGCTATTCATACAGATTACAGCTTGATAAAAGTAGATTATATATTGGTTTACTTCAGATTTTTTTAAAGTTAGTAAGCCATTGGTATGGTTTCCTTGAGATCAAACATCTAACAGTAAAGAAAATTACTTTCCATGACAGGAGGTATATCAGTCATAAGTTTTATTTTATGCTCGTGTTTGGAAACCTTTGAGAAGGCTTTCTGTTGTACCAAGTAAATGATAAAGGGAGCTTTTAGAGAATGTACACGCCCCTGCTTCGTAACTGATTTGTAAACAAGAAAGAAAAAAATCAACTGCAACAATTTCATCAACAGTTTTTTTAATGCAGTGGTTCCCTTGCCGACGAAACTTATCAGCAACAACCGGGAGTTCAAACATGTTCTTGCATACAAACAACTTCCATGAGGAAACACTTCAAGTAGAAACTTCCCCGAACACTAAGTAGTCTTGAACAGGGAGGGTTACGTTGGCGGGTACTGAGCGGTCGGATGCTTGGTAAGCAGTCCCAGTTAGGCACCAAACTACATCGAGATACAATTTCTAAATACCTTATCAGGTTAAAGGAGGGAATATTTGGTCAAATTTATTGGAAAATGTATTTACGTACAATATTATGCCCAACACTGTTGCTGAGTACCTGGTGTCATTTGAACTCTGTTCATATTTAATGAGGGCAAAAATTCATGGACACTAAATATTTCAAATCTGCACACATTCGTCCTAGAATTAGGAAATGCAAAATAGATACGAAGATTTCAATATATATTATAAACTAAATCATAATTATTGTTGCATTCTAGTTGCTGTGTATGGATCTTTGCATGCTGTAATGTAACCCTTATGTGAAGTTAAGGAGCAATATCTCTGCCGAAGGCGTCAAGGACGACCTGATCTTAGTAGGCAAAAACGCTTTGTGACATTTCAAAATGGCGAACAATCCCAGCCAGAGCAACAACCAAGGTCACGTGGTCATCGTATCCCAGTATCAGCCAGTAGCAGGAAGAAAAGATCGCGTGCAATATGCAAGTCAAATCTCAACCCCAGGACAGGAACATGATAAACAAACATTCGGTGCTGGTTCTTTGAGCTGACAAGAAGCAAGAATATTCATTCCACAAGCAAGCACTACCATACAGGGGCCTAACTTCAGGGTGTAATATCTCCAAAACTTCATATATCTCTCCACCACTCCCATTTGCCACTTGTTTGTCCAATGAATGGAGAAATATACCAGCAGGAGTAGGATTACCCCAAGAAGAGCCTTCAGAATACGCAAAGACTGTTCAAAGGTTGTTGTACACCACAAGAATCTCACTGCCGGCCGCACGAACTTAGTGATACAATTTCGTAATGCTTCTCAGAAATGTAATAATGCTTTTTTTATTAAAGTTAATTATATTATCGATACAGACCAAATGCAATTTCACATACGCTTCTTTCTTGAACATGGTTTTGTATATACAAATTCCTAATTTTTAGATCAATAAAAAGGGTTCAACACGTCATAGTAAATTTTCGTAATTATCGATTGAAAGCATTCATGCAAGAGACTTTTGGTGTATCATCCATACTCAACATTGCAACAAATTCACCGACGTCACTTCTTCATGGTCATATTTTGAAACTGAAAGAGAAACAATCGATCAGCTATTGATCTTCCATTGCTCAGGTTTATTTTGAAATCTGTGGGTCCACAGTAGCAACACAAAGGTCTTTCCGAAACGATGTTAACAGACAGGATCCCTCTCCTCAATGTATGCGACTTATTGCAGTTAAATTCTAGAAACCAGGCACTGTTCAGGATAATCAGCGTCCTAGTCGATATCGGACAGGAAGAAGCGAAGACATCACCGAATCTGCTCGGCAAGACGTCGCTATACTCTACGGGAATCTCTGCCAAGTCATTCGAACGAGCTCTCAATATATAGAACAACTTTGTGGCTCATTCTGCAAGAAGATTTAATGTTTTATCCGTACACAATTTAGCTTGCGCAGAAGTTTGGTTAAAACGACTGTGAGAAAAGAAGCAGTTTGACGGCCATATATTGATATCTTTCATAAATACGACAAAATATTTTGCTGACGATGATTGATGATGCAAATTTCCACTTAATAATTGGTTTAGTTCTTCTCAAACGCCTGATTTTTTGCTTTCGATTTGTGTCAATGGCCTCGTGAATGATTTCAAAAACACGATTTTATATCCATCAAAACAATAACTCGAACCTATTTAGATAAAAAATGTGGAATACATGCAATTTGGTGGTGCACGATGAGTGTCAGGTTGGTGACTGTGAACTGACCACCTTCTCAATATTATCTGGTAAAAAATATTATAATCCTAAAGTTTGTTGTAAAGATCACGCGAATTGATAAACGTTTCAAATCTACTGCCAATGTGTATTGTGATTTGAAACACTATTGCTCGGGGTTTTTGTGAAAGAGCTCACGATATTATTTATTTACTAGGATTCACTCTCCTCAATCATAAAGCGTCATAACACGTTTTATAATTGTTTTGAAATACCATGTTCAATGAATCCTACAAAAAAATACCATATGTATTTAAATTTTTACAACATGTGTAGTTCCCTGTTGAGTTCATTCCAGGAAACCCTGTGTGATCTAATAAAAGTCCATCAGTATAAACCAATTAAATGAAACGAACACTTCGAAAGGAATTTAATAGTCGAGTGAAATCGCCAAAACGCATTTAAGGGTGAAATTAAAGTTAGGGTTGACGATTGCCAATAATTTCACTCGTTTTTGGTACATCCTATGAGAGATTTGATTCCCGAATAATTGTTGATGGTCAAATTGAACGAATTCCGTTCTTTTCATAATGCTATCGGGAGTTCGACCGACCAAAAATAGGTCTAATATTTGATGGGTCGGTTGAACAAATGAAAATTATTACTTGATCGCTGCGAAACGTCTGATAGATTGTAAACATGTTGGAATGAAATTTAAATATTGATCTTTAACACTGAATGGTGAGAAATATATATATATATTTTGCATATCAACTGAATTGACTGTGGAATAGATTACATTTGACTTTATAGCACGCCATATATTGCGTGATAATATGTAATATACATCTGTTTTGTCGTATATTTACAGTGTCAATTTCTTTACAACAATCCATAAACAATGAATTACTGGTTTGGACCACAGATCAAGCCTCTCGCATGCAGTTAAAGTTTGGATTTTCATTAAAACTTCTGATTTGTTTCTTGAAAGTATGCGTCGGAGCTCTCCCATGGACCCTACCCTGTTTCAACGCTCTTGCATATGAGTTCTGGCGCTTGTGAGTTCGAGGGTTCACGTGAGCCGTGCAGTTACATTTTAGTTGAATAACATGTATTTCAGTATAGTGCTGATTTCAACTTTATTTATTCGTTTGCCAGGAATGCTGCCACTGATGCTGCGGTGAACAAAGTAAAGGATAGAATGTATGTATGAGAAATATTGAAAAATTTATTACGTCAAATGTCCTCCAACGATGTTCATTTATTGCTGGGGGGTTGGGCTAAATATATACACTATTCTGATATATTAGAAAATGTTAGGGTATTCGAGTTACAAATGTTGTTTCCAGAACAGGCCACGCTGATGAAAACATGATACGCGTCGTCCGGTTTCTGGAATTTTAATGCAATTTGTCGTTTTGTCGTCATACGTGTATAAATGCTAGCCCTTTAAGTCCCGATGATGTCCATGATTCGATTAAATCTTGAAAAAAATCTTCCATTCTTAATTGTAGATCGTCCCTACTAACCGCTGTATAAATAAAAATCAGACAGACGGGTAAAAAATGTATCGTTACATGAATAACCAGAATCTATTTTTATGCTGTTTAAACCTTCGTCCCATTTCATTTAATTTTGTTTACTGTCCCTATACATCAATGAATACTTTTCGAACGTGTCATCGTTAGTACGCATCTATTGTCAGAAATAATTCACCGTCAACAGTAATGATTTATCTCAATGTTTAGACCGTTGGACCGTCTATTGTTTAAGGCACAGACAGGAACACTTCACGACAATTAACATGATACAACACACAGAAAAATAGACTCGTAGTTTCGACTAGTTTAAGCTAGTCACCAGGTTGTCCCAAACCTATTAGGGAAAATGAGTCAATTTGGCTAGTGTTCTGTCAGAGCTAGGCAAAATGACTAGTCTGAATACGGCAGTTTCAGCTGTTGTCGTTGCTGTCGCTGCTGCCGTGGTGGCTGCCGCAGCTGCCCCGACTGCCCTCGCTACCGCAGCTGCCGCTGCTACAGCAGCTGAAGCGGCTACCGCTGCTGCTGGTGCTGCTGCTGCTGTCAGTGCTGCCGCTGCTGATGCTGCCGCCGATGCTGCCGCTACTGCCGATGCTGCCGCTACTGCCGCTGCTACCGCCGCTGGCACTGCTGCCACTGCTGCCGCTGCTGCCGCTGCTGCCGCTGCTGCCGCTGCTGCCGCTGCTGCCGCTGCTGCCGCTGCTGCCGCTGCTGCCATTGCTGCCGCTGCTGCC
>SDVV010027156.1:0-12148 GCA_016164225.1 Gammarus roeselii | reverse complement strand
CATATCGGTGGAATAGGGTCCATTTAGTAACATGGCAGTTATTTGAAGCGTCAAAATACTTTAATGTAATTTCTGGAGCGTATTGACAATTACCATTTGAAAAAATGCGCACGAATGACCAGCATTTTAGAGAAGAAAAGAACTTAGCCATTCAGGGCTACCGGTGCTGGATGTGAGCTCGCAACTCGCTTCCGCCCCTAAACTCAATCCCGGGGTACCAACTTACCGTCAGGCTAAGAGGTCATCGGCTGCCCGGAAACTGAAAACCGGGACTAAGCCGATAACCTCGGACCAAGACATCCGAGCATCGAAACCGCATCCAACTCGACGAGGTGGCGTAGACTCGGGCGGATTTCAGTATATCCAGAACCGGTTCACCTTCGTGAACCGGCTCTCGTTTGTGATGCCAACGCGTAACACCTCTGAGAGTATCACCGACCTGGACGGCGAAACTGAGACACTTGTTCTAGGTGACTCGCACCAGGGAGTTGAATTCGTTCATAGGTGTAAGGCAAAGAGGCGGGCTATTTTTTGAGCCCGGTGCTACGTTAGAGAAGATCAGAGGTGTCCTTGCGGAGGTTAAGGTTGCCAGCCGGGAGACTCTCATAATCTGTCATGTCGGTACCAATTATCTTAAGATGACAAGGTCGGAAGATTTGCTACCCAAGTATAGGCAGCTGATTTCTAACCTTCAGGCAAAACGGATCGAGTAGCCATCACATCCATCTTACTGCAAATGAATGATAAGTACGGCGTTATAGCAAGTTAACCTATACAATACGAGCCCTCGAGACTATTTGCAAGTCCAATGGAGTATCTTTCATCAACTTGTTTGATGACTTTCGGGAGAGACCCGATCTTTTCCTAAGAAACGGCCTACACCTGAATGATTTAGGAAATGCCCGACATGACAGACTACTCCACTTAAGCGCTGAGAAATACTATGCCGGAATTTAAGGGTCCAGCGTGCTTTAAATGGACCAGTTTTGGCCGCAAGGAACCCTACCTAAAGGGCCACGTGCCCGTAGCAAATTTCCCGACGGGAGCGGTGACCGATCACCAAGCTGCGGGCACGGCAGATGCGTTACAGGGCTCACAAGAAGGCCATTCTTGGGATGATCAAGATCCTGGTCCACAGCCGCCAGGTCGAGACCCCCCCCCCCCCCAATGATGAAAATGTCGAAGACCAAGACACGCACCGTCTTAAGGTCTTCTTCTATAACGCACAGTCCTATGCCCCTAAGTTCGACGAACTGAGGGGACTGGTGACTCTGTACTCGTTTGATGTCATTGGCATAAACGAAACATGGCTCGATCTTCAGAGTAAAAACCTGGCAGCAGAGATAATGCTACCAGACAACAAAATGTTCAGCGTGCATAAGCCCACCCCAAGTAAGTGAGGGGGTGGATATGTGCTGTACATAAAGGAAATACTGCATCCATTTCTTAGAGCAGCGCTCGCCACAGTTTCTTGCGAAATATTCAACACATAAATTAAAGTGGCCCATGCGACACTGAAGATGGCATGGGTGTACCGCAACAGTCACACCCTTGCAAACAAGATGACCAGCTCTATGAGAAGCTGGAAGAAATAGCCTCCAATAATCACGAGACTCTCATCTTTGGCGGTTTTAATCTCCCTTTATTGACTGGGTGAGCCTAACTTCGCAGGCCCCAAGCAATAAACTAACGAAGTTTATCGCCGATAATGGCATGACCCAGTATGTTCGTGAACCAACCCAGGTGAAAAACATACTGGATCTAGTCTTGTCAACTAAGGAGCGCTTAGTCGGCAACATCCTAGTTGGCGACAAACTAGGAGGCGCTGACCATAACACGGTGGAATTCACCATCAAAGTGCCCAGTCCAGCCACACAGGGAGCTGTACGCCGCCCCAATTTTGCGCGAGCAGACTTCCAGGCGATGAGAGTACAACTAAGAGCTCTTAATTTAATCGAACAACTCCGAGAAGGTACGGTGGACGCTTGCTGCCGCATCCTCAATGAGAGAGTTTGCGAGACCAGCGCCCAATGTTTACCCTTGAAGACAATTGATCCCGCTCAAAGGATCAGGCCCCTTGGTGGAACGTCGAAGCTGCATGAGCCTTAAATCGTTGCGATTAACTGAATGCGCAACGCATGAGGAACAACACTGCAGAGGCGGTAAAACGGCACCGCCCGGCGTGTAGGACAGTAACTAGGCTAGTCCGGTTCTCTAAGCGCACAAAAGAGAAAAGCATTGCGGATAGAGCCAAGGAGAACCCTAAGGATTTCTATCGCTACGTCAACGAGCGTAGAATTGCCAAGGACTCGGTTGGCCCTCTAATGGATGCAGATGATGTTCTCAGAACGTCACCTAGGGACATGGCCAGTGTCCTGAATAGCTTCTTCTGCTCAGTGTCCACAGTTGAGAGCCCCGGCTACGAACGAGATGCTGTTTACGCTGGGGAAATCAGCCTCAATGAAATTGTGTTCACAAGAGAGGAAGTTGTTAAACAACTTGAGGTACTGGACATTTACAAATCAATTGGTCCCGATGGACACCATCAAAGAGTTCTTAAGTAAACTCGAGAACAATTGTCTGACCCACATCTTCAACTTATCGATGACGAGTGGCGAGGTCCCCAATGACTAGAGAGTTGCTAACGTAACGGCAATGTTTAAGAAAGGTGACCGACACTAGCCCATCAACAATCGATCGATCAGCTTGACGTCCATCATGTGCAAAATCATCGAGCGATTGATACGAAATCATCTCGTCGATCCTCTGAACGACAACGGACTCATTCATGACTCTCAACACGGCTTCCGCCGCAGGAGGAGCTGTCTGACGAATCTGCTGGACTTTTTCAAAGAGGTGATCAATGTGTTCGACCGCGTAAACAGCATCTCGTTCGTAGCCGGGACTCTCATCTGTGAACACTGAGCAGAAGAAGCTATTCAGGACACTGGCCATGTCCTTAGGTGACGTTCTGAGAACACCATCTTCATCCATTAGTGGGCCAACTGAGTCCTTGGCAATTCTACGCTCGTTGACGTAGAGATATAAATCCTTAGGTTCCTCCTTGGCGTTATCCGCAATGCTTTTCTCTTTCGTGCGCTTGGAGAATCGGGATAGCCTAGTTACTTTCCTACACGCCAGGCGGTACCGTTTTACCGCCTCTGCGGTGTTGTTCCTCATTCTTTGCGCATTCAGTTGGTCGCAACGATTTAAGACTCATGCAACTTCGACGTACCAAGGGGCCTGATCCTTTGAGCGGGATCAATTGTCCTCAAGGGTAAACATTGGGCGCTGGTCTCGCGAACTCTCTCATTGAGGATGCAGCAGCAAGCGTCCACCGTACCTTCTCGGAGTTGTTCGATTAAATTAAGAGCTCTTAGTTGTACTCTCATCCCCTGGAAGTCTGTTCGCGCAAAATTGGGGTGGCGTACAGCTCCCTGTGGGGCTGGACGGGGCCCTTTGGTGGTGAATTCCACCGTGTTGTGGTCAGCGCCTCCTAGTTTGTTGCCAACTAGGATGTTGCCGACTAAGCGCTCCTCAGTTGACAAGACTAGATCCAGTATGTTTTTCACCTGGGTTGGTTCACGAACATACTGGGTCATGCCATTATCGGCGATCAACTTCGTTAGTTTATTGCCTGGGGCCCCTGCGAAGTTAGGCTCACCCAGTCAATAAAGGGAGATTGAAGTCGCCGAAGATGAGAGTCTTGTGATTATTTGAGGCTATTTCTTCCAGCTTTTCATAGAGCTAGTCATCTTGTTCGCAAGGGTGTGACTGTTGCGGTACACCCATGCCAGCTTCAGTATCGCATGGGCCACTTTAATTTATGCGTTGAGTATTTCGCAAGAAACTGTGACGAGCGCTGCTCTAAGAAATGGATGCAGGATTTCCTTTTTTCACAGCACATATCTACCCCCTCACTTACTAGGGGTGGGCTTATCCACGCTGAACATTTTGTTGTCTGGTAGCATTATCTCTGCTGCCAGGTTTTTACTCTGGAGATCGAGCCATGTTTCGTTTATGCCAATGACATCAAACGAGTACAGAGTCACCAGTCCCCTCAGTTCGTCGAACTTAGGGGCATAGGACTGCGCGTTACAGAAGACAACATTTAGACTGCGCGTGTCTTGGTCTCCGACATCTTCATCATTGGGGGGGGGGGTCTCGACCTGGCGGCTGTGGACCAGGATCTTGACCATCCCTAGAATTGCCTTCTTGTGAGCCCTGTAACGCATCTGTCGTGCCCTCAGCTTCTTCCTCCCGGAGCAACTGATTGGTCATCGCTCCCGTCAGGAAATTTGCTACGGGCACGTGGCCCTCTAGGTAGGGTTCCCTGAGGCTAAAACTGGTTCATTTTAAGCACGCTGGACCCCTAAATTCTGACATAGTATTTTTCAGCGCCTTAGTGGAGTATAGTCTGTCAAGTCGGGCATACCCTACATCATTCAGGTGTAGGCCGTTTCTTAGGAAAAGATCGGGCCTCTCCCAAAAGTCATCAAACAAGTTTATGAAAGATACTCCATTGAACTTGCAAATAGTCTCGAGGGCTCGTATTGTATAGGTTAACACACTGTAAGGCTCGTCATTATCATTCATTCGCAGTAAGATGGATGTGATGGCCACTCGACCCGCTTTTGCTTTAAAGTTAGAAATCAGCTGCCTATACTTGGGTAGCAAATCTTCCGACCTTGTCATCTTAAGATAATTGATACCGACATGACAGATTATGAGAGTCTCCCGGCTGAAAACTTCAACCTCCGCAAGGAAACCTCTGATCTTCTCTAACGTAGCACCGGGCTAAAAAAATAGCCCGCCTCTTTGCCTTACACCTATGAACGAATTCAACTCCCTGGTGCGAGTCACCTAGAACAAGTGTCTCAGTTTCGCCGTCCAGGTCGGTGATCTTCTCAGAGGTGTTACGCGTTGGCATCACAAACGCGAGCCGGTTCACGAAGGTGAATCGGTTCTGGACCTACTGAAATCCGTTCGAGTCTACGCCGCCTCGTCGAGGTTGGATGCGGTTCCGATCCTCGGATGTCTTGGTCCGAGGAATCGGCTTAGTCCCGGTTTTCGGTTTCCGGGCAGCCGATGACCTCTTAGCCTGACGGTAAGTTGGTACCCCGGGATTGAGTTTAGGGGCGGAAGCGAGTTGCGAGCTCACATCCAGCACCGGTAGCCCTTACATGGCTATGTGGATAAGCCTCGTCCTTGCCAATAGTGAGGTTATGTGGATAAACCTCAGATAGACCTACATCTCAGATTCTCCTAGTGCAAATGACTGCGCATCCTTCCATCTCAATGAGATTGGTGCACTTCAGTATTCCTCCCTTTACAGGGAGAAGGAAGGGTTCAAGATAAATTTGTCCCTCTATGTACTTTATGATCTCTCTAAAACGATAGAAGTTCAAAATAAATAAATAAATAATTGCGGAAAAATGTTTCAAAGAGTTTTAGTTGTCGAATTATTAAAAAAAATTTGGAATGTACTTTTTTATTTCTCAAAAGAACTCCATGAGAGCATTTAAATTTTATCAAGCATGTCATGATTATTGTAATTTACTTCTGCTATGCAATTTACCATGTCAACTAATTGTGTTTCAACATTCCATCTATAGATGTTTTCATTCTATATATATATATTTTCTCTCGCCTCACATGCTCAAATTTCCAATTATCTTGTTCATGTAGAAATCCGTCCATTTAGTGTACCCATCGATTATGACTCATTGAAATATTTCTTTCCAGTGTGCATATGCTAATATGTCATGCTAACTATGCAGTTAGTTTCAAATTGGTGCCATCGTATGCCAAAGAATGTGTGAGTAATGTAATAGACAACCTCATGTAGGACATTTTCTGCTCTTAAGCTAAGTAAATGACAGTTGAAACAGTAAATAGTCATGATAAAGTAAACGTCGGTGATCAGACTTACTCTGTTTATTTTTCTTGAAATTAATGATCCAATTTAATGTTTGCATTTGTCTCGACATATTAAAAAGTGAAGAGTAGAGGATGTCCTCCAACAATGTCCGTCGGTTGGTCCTTACTCCTCAACCTTAGTTTTAAGTTAATATTAAATTCAGCTAGGTAGCAAATGTTGTCTTCAGAACAGCTCACGCTGACGAAGACTTGGTTCGTATCATCTGTGTATTCTGATATTTCTCTTATTTTGTAAACATGTCATTATACCTAAATAAATTTTAAATACTTAAAAAATCCTTAAATCCTTAAATCCTTAAGTTTTATAATCAAGCGTTATGAATCCCTGTCGAAGACTTTGTAAACCAAGGTGTACGATGATAAGGAAATGCTTTTTACAATTGAATTATTTCCTTAATAGAATAAAAAAACATGAGATTCATCAAGCCGGGATGTGAGGTCAATAAATTCAAGTTGCTTATAAGGTGATCGAGGTTCTGTATGTACGCTATAATAGATCAATTTTTAACTTTCATTCAATTTCCAAAGAAAACTTTTTGAAATTATAATTGTCACCATTGACGAGTAGCTGAGGAACGAATTATTAATACGAAAAAAAACAGCGACACAATCTAGGTTGCAGGGGTTCACTTCATTAGTAGTGTTCTATCCTGGTGATCAATACTTTTCTTCACAGTGGTACTGATGTATGACAAAGTATGGCTTGTCTAACACAAACATCATAATATATAATGACGTGACGGAGTCAGGAACCACTCTTCATTCAGTATTGTTTGGTTCAAATTGCTTCCCTGTTTCTCTTCTTCACTCAGTTCCCCATGATTGGTTTCAGGCACCACTATCCAGGCACCACTATCCATGCACCACTATTCCTGCAATGCGCTTACACATTCTACAGAAATAGGCCATCCCTCATCATGGCGTGCAATGAGCAGGCACCTTCATGATAATACTATGTTCCAAGCTGTTGCTTGTAACAAACATCTCCACAAAAGAATGGGTACAATCAATCAAAATCATGAATGCTTGCGTTGCTTTATTTCCCATTGTGAGACTGACTGTTTCAGTATGCGTCACATTGCCATTGTGTCAATATGTGTCAATACGTTTGTTTTAGACGTTACTAACCGATACACAATTTGCTGCCTCCTTGACATCGTTTCTTCATTGTTCTCTTCGTAGTTACCGTGTCTACTCGGCCTAGTGAGTGTGGGTGGTAGTATTGACCAGCGCCACCCCTCCCGGTCCTCCGCACTCAGAGCTACAGCTCCGTTGGCTCGGCGCCACGTACGACACTCACAGGAACGCCACGTACGACACTCACAGGAACGCCACGTACGACACTCACAGGAACGCCATGTACGACACAGCCACGTGGCGGCCGCCGTGCAGAGTACCGAAATACGACACTCACAGAAACGCCACGTACGACACTCACAGGAACGCCACGTACGACACTCACAGGAACGCCACGTGCGACACTCACAGAAACGCAACGTACGACACTCACAGGGACGTCCCGTACGACACTCACAGGAACGCCACGTACGACACTCACAGAAACGCAACGTACGACACTCACAGGAACGCCACGTACGACACTCACAGGAACGCAACGTACGACACTCAGAGGAACGCCACGTACGACACTCACAAGAAGCACAGGATTCGAAGATTGATCAACTCGGGCGAAACGTCAAATAAACATGAACAGCGATAACGAGCGATGCACCTACACCTTGAAATTTATGAGATCAAACGCCGTCAACCGTCAAAAATAGCAAATAAATGTGTTTGAGTGTTACTCATGTACATGAAATTGTGATCGGGCATGGACGAGTAACGCAGCATTTATAGTAAACGTTTTACTATCCGTTTCATTTTACGAACATAGCAAGCAAACGTTTTAATGTCTGCGTTTAAACGGGCAGTTTACACTACAACCAATTTCATTGTGTTAGGGCGGGGTTAGAATTTGTTGGATTCATGTGTTTTTGCATAAGGCCTAAACACACCACATGAAAAGAATACTCATGGAATTTTGAGTATAATCGAATAAACTGCTTACTGGCGGGGCACAACCGAGCTGCTGCCTGTATTTTTTCAATGTGTTGCTCGGTGGAAGACGTGTTTTTGCGTCCCTGTGCATTGAGGCAATGCGTATTATTTACAGCAGGGGATTCAAGTCCTTCTGCGATAATACTAGAACTCATTTATATGAAAATAAAAATAAAATTTCTATACCAAACACGTAATAAAATGGACACAAAATAATGGCAAACGGTATTCATATTTGAGTCCATTTTGAGGTATCACCAAAGATGCCGTGCTCAGAATCGGACACGACACCGTCACACTATTAGACCTTACTAGTTACGTCTGTTTGTTATTAATGAAATCATGGTATCTGCTTCCATAAGCGTTATAAGGAGAAAATTCTCCCTCTTGGTGTAATGAGGTTCAGACAAGGAGGTTGTATAGGGGGAGGCAGCAAAGTCAGTTGTAGCAATGCTAGCAAGTGAAGCCAAGCCACCGGCCACAGCCACGTGGCGGCCGCCGTACGGAGTACCGAAATACTGAAGGATAGATAGGGAAAAATTCATTTCCGGCGCTCTAACTCTTGATAGCAGACATTTATTTTAGTATGGGAGATGTCAGGATTGGGTAAAACACAGACTTTCCAAATGAACTTGGTTTCATCTATTTCTAACAACACATTATTACATTAAAATGAACTAAAATGAATCAAGTTGTTAGAAAATTAACAGCTCTTGGTGCTTTTTTTGTTGCTGTACAGTCGAAGTATAGTTTTATTGCTGCATTGAAGTATCTCACTTGAAGGTATTTAGAAACAATGCATTTTATCAAAAGACGCACGTGATTTTTCAAAAAAATACAATTTGAATTAAGGCATTTGATCGTATGTGGTTACCAATTGAAGTTTGATGCAAGGGCAAGTTGCGTGCATCGGGCTTGATGCATGCAGCAACGATGGGCTTCCTTGCAATTTTGATGTTGTCAATTATTGTTCTATGGCCATGCAGCTATAATATACTGTGCAATGTTATATGAAAATTACACATGGAATAATATACTGAGACGAGGAGGACCATGCATAGGTTTTACTGTTAAATAAATTAGGACCACGGGGATAATTATCCACTCCATTATATACTAATTGAGGCTAACATGCGTTATGAAACATATAATGGACTAGACTTTCTCCAGAGTTAACGTCGAAATCGGGCAAGACTCGTCTATGTTAACTATTTATTGTCAATTCCTAAGCGATAAGGTTATGGGTTCCCAAAAATATGCAAAGATAACTATTAAGTGGTAAATTTGCAGTAATATTCAATACGATGCGAAGGTTTCATGCACGATACTTTTCCAGTGAGTCTTGCAATTTAACAGAAAACATGTTGTTATCTCGCCGGATCGCTCAGTCTTAGCACAGTTCTTTTTTCAAACTGCTGATTTGAGCAATACAGAAACACAATAGGAATTATTTTTAAAGTCTAAAATGTTGAAACAAGCATAAGTGACTGCTGCGCTATTTGTTGGCCGCTCAGAGCTGCCAAGGCATTGCAATAAGCGGTTGTCGTAGTGATAAGTCGTCCCTCTCTGTTTATTTCAAGGCTTAGCCGCACGATGCGTTGCCCCTCCAACTGGCTTTCAGCCAGTCGACAGCCAGTCCAGCCATGCTTCACTTCGAAGCGGCTGGACCGCCTCCGTTTATCCAATGTCCTTGGGTTCAGACACATTTGACAGGATGGAATTTTTTTGGCAAACTCGGGTCGGAGCATGACAGTTCTTCTTTAACATTGGATATGAGCTACCCTAATATTTCTATTGTTGTAGGAATATTTGTTCAATCAACAATGGATATCAACGTACATCTGGAAGATACATTTTCGGTAGGACCACAATAACTTGCTGTTACTGTTAATTTAGGACAATTCAACGTAACGCAAAAATATTATCTACGGATTTCTCTATCCAGATTTAAGTATATATCATGTTGAGGCCGTCGATGGTTACTTTTAGTATTGGACAGGAGAACGCTAATGGTATCCCCGAAAAACAAGTGACTTCCACCTAATATGAAGACTAGTTGATTGCCTGGAAGATAATACACTGAAAGATAATATTTTACGGTGAGGTTCCAACTTTCACCATGACATTTGATCAATAATTGGGCAAATTTAGAAACAAATTAATGAAGACCATGGCTTCACATTTTTTTATCAAATAACATTTTTTTATTCTAATACCTAAAGTAAATGAAAAATAGTTTTGAATGATTGTTTATCGAATAGGTAGGGAAAATATGGAAACTCACAACAGTTTACCTAAAATTCGTGCAAAGGATCATATTATATCAATTTAATCCTGTTGAATATGGGACCCACTAGCAGTCTACTTATCATCAGTGCATTATGGGGCTTGTAGGAAAATAGGTATGTGCTGCTTGATTACGGTGACCATAATTTATAAGATATGTACAACAAACCATCGGAGGGTGCTAGTTACTCAGCAGACGCTGGCTGCAATGAATATTTTAATATAGTTTATTGAGTCAATACTTCCATATCGAGAGCCTGGAGGCCGCTACAGGGAGCAATAACGAACTGTCAAAAGTAGTTTTTTGAATTAATTTCCGATCCTGTTTTGTTGATTTGGTCATAGTGTTAATTATTTATCATATATTATCAGACGTACACTTAAATTTCAGCTACAATGATTATGTGTACAAATTCATGTAAGTATAATTTTCATCAGTGTTTACCCACAAAATTCAAATATACCGGAGTTAAACTTCGGTTGACATACTGTATGTCGCTGGTCGCGACTGCTCTCCTTCCCATTGAATGTGTGGAAGCGGTCCACTGATGCTGTTGGATCGCAAGTGGCTTGTGCTCTGGCGTCATGACGGCCTTTCGGGCGAGGTACTTTTTCTGTAATTGAAGGGTGAACAGAAACGTTGACAAATTCAGTTGATGTCTGGCAAAAAAAAGTGTCCAGATAAGTTGTTAGCAGCCTTTCTAAGATGTGAATGATGATGGGAAGACAAAACTTACCACTCAGTGAACAAACTACAACGGTCTGTTCTGTTTATGCAAACAGTACGGATATTTGCAGCCGCAATTTTATATTCTGTATTAATTGAAGATTTTGATTGTTGATTTGTTATGAACTGTCAAATGTGAGACAAATCATAAATATTTTCATGATTATTGTATTATAACATGCATTTTAAGATTTGTTACGTATGCCAAAACATTATTTTTTGGAATTTTGAAACTAATTTATAATTGTAGTATAGTAATCAACAAGAAGAGGTATGACAAATAGAATTAAAAGGGGGACAGAAATAACTGAAAACTACAGATTATTGTAGTAACGCACAAAAGCTTCCAAGTAATGCATTGCATGCGACGAAATTTTTTGTTTTAGGATTCTCGGAAGTCAAAATAACTCGCAATATATATGCGCAATAACTCGCAATATATATAACTCGTAACTCGCAATATATATGCGATTCTCTACCATACTTTTCAATGACGCACGGTATTATATGATATAATTAAAACTGTAGGAGAGGAACTGAGTCAGAAAAACTTCATTTTCATAACATTCACATAAAAAGTGTTACCTTCGTACTTGCATGAACGTTCAAATGATGTAAAACATACAACAAAACGTAATAACTAGAGGAGAAGTGCAGAGTTTTAGTCGAACGTTAGGTCTGGTAAACGAACGGATGGACACACCCTTCGTTGGAAACTGGGTCCGATCCTTTCGAATGATATATGACACATACTGTTGCTGAAAAAACGACACTGCGTACAGCAATGTGTTGGGGCTGGGAGACATGAAGCGTGTTATAAACTCAATTCAAATTTTTTCCTGCAAACAGATCATTGCACAGGTAACGTCACAGGTAACGTCACAGAGCAAGCCCAATTACTCACAGACTACCTTCTCACATGTCTGAACGCTGTGGCGCCAACGGAGACTAAAACAATGAAAAGCATGCCGGTTAAATGGATTACAGAAAAACTGCGAAATGAAATTGCACTCAAAAAATATCTCAAATACAGAGCAAAACGAAGCATCACTTGGTTAAAATTATTTCGAATTCAAAATAGAAGAGTCAAACGAGAAGTCAGGCGGGCAAAAATCAAGTACCATCATGAGGAACTAA
>SDVV010027155.1:0-12148 GCA_016164225.1 Gammarus roeselii | reverse complement strand
CCGCTGGCATCTCACATGGTGAATTTATCTTTTCCATATAATTTCTGTTATTTGTGTCGTCCGTACACCCTTTTATTATCGTACAATAATATAGACCCCTCACTACAATATGTTAACACATTTTGATTTCTAAACCACAAGTTCTCGGGATTTCCTTACGCCGTGTATGCGTGATTTCCTACCCCATGTACTTGTTATTTTACAACCCCATCTAGTAGTGATTTCCCCACCCATATATTTGTACTTTTCCAACCCCGCGTGTTAGTTGTTTCCTTAACGTCATGTCGTGATTATTTTCTCTAAATAGACGTTCTCTGTAAGCTCCTCGATGATACTATTGTAAAAAAAATTGGCTCCATGAAATACAAACCGTCGGCCCGCTAGAGATGAGCTGCGACGAATTGCAATTGAACTTTCGTTTGCGGTAATTCAAATAGTGTTTTGATAAAAAAGTTTCCTGCGATATATTTTCGAATTGAAAACCCATAGCCAGATGATGGAACTAAAAGATTGGATAATAATAATAATTTCTTCGCAATATAATTTGGAAAATATATTTGTTAATGCCAAGCCTGGCTCCAGCCGTATATTGAGAATCGGCTGAATAATATTAGTAAAACAAATAGCTGTATCAAGTATGTGGCCGCTGGCTGCAGAAAGAGATGGTTGTTACTACTACAAGAATAGTTGAATCTTCATTGAAAAAACAATAAACTACATCAAGATGATCAGGAATATTAGCATAGATTCGTTAGACTTGAAGTGCTCCGTGAACGATGGAACCCGAGTACTCTCCCATTTGTGTACGAACAGACGCCGATTTAATACACGGCTGAGTGTATAGTATAATGAATTTTTTAATATCACATCACCTCCTGAATGAGATTTTGATTGTAATACTGACAAATTGAATTAACCCACGCAAAAAATGATTACTATTTTTTTGAAGAAGCATATCATGCAGACAACAATAATTGTGTTTATGTGCCGAACTCGTTCAACAGGGCAAACGACAAAATAATAATCTGTGTCATATTTAAAGTAAGGAGGTTGAATGTTTTCGAGAAGAAATGTTTGAGGAGCATGGCTGGAGTGTCGCTGAGAGACAGGTTCACTAACGACGGGTGGAGCAGAGGTGGAAGGGCAACAAACGAGTGGGAGAAGGAAGAGAGGTAGTGAAAGTGAGTGGACTCAATGTGGAAATTAGAGCCGAGAAGTTCCGGCAGGCGTTGAAGGAAGAATATGACAACATGAGAGGACAAGACCTGAGAGATGTGGAGGAAGAATGGGAGACGTTAAGGGATGCGTTGCTGAGATGTGCGAAGAAGATGTGTGGTGCGCGCCGAGTGGGCGGGTGCAGAAGGAAAGGCTACGAGTGGTGGAACGAGGAGGTCAAACTAGCGGTGGCACGGAAAAGAAGAGCGTTTGAGGAGTGGTTCCAGGTGAAGTCGGAGGTGGCTCATGAAAGCTACAAAGAGATGAGAAACGAGTTGCAGCGGGTAGTGAGGAGAGCCAAAAGGGACGCTGATGCCCGGTGGGGCAGACGGTTGGGCCAGAATTTTGCGAAGAACAAAAAGATGTTCTGGAAAGAGGTGAAGAGGGTGAGAAAGGGAGAGACCGGAAAGGAGGAAGTGGTGAAAGATGAAAACGGCCAGTTGTTGTTGGAGAGTGGTGATGTACGGAATAGGTGGGCCGAGTATTTTGTTGAGTTGTCGAATGACGAGGATGACAGTGAGGCTGCCATTGTTGCTGTGGGTGGTGGTGCTCGGATGCCAGTTTTGATGGAAGGACTTGTTGCGGACATTACCAGAGAAGAGGTGCAGGAGGCGGTGGACGTAATGGAAGCAGGGAAAGCCCCTGGTTTGGATGGTGTTGCGACCGAGTGCCAGAGGAAGGGTGGAGTAACGGTTGTCGAATGGTTGGTGAGGTTACTGAACTTATGTTTTGTGGTAGGTGTGGTACCGATTGAGTGGCGCAGCGCAGGAGTTGTTCCGCTATATAGGTGCATAAGAGATAAAAATGAATGCTGCAACTCGAGAGGTATCAGTCTGTTATGTGTGGCTGGTAAGGTGTACGGGAGAGTGCTGATCAAAAAGATTAGAGACTGTACGAACTGCACAATTGGAGAGAAACAGTGTGGCTTTAGGAGTGGTAGAAGGTGTACCTATCAGATTTTTGCAGTGAGACAGGTCTATAAGAAGTACCTTGCCAAAGGAAAGGATGTGTTCTGGGCCTTCGTGGATCCGGAGAAGGCATACGACAGGATTGACAGGGAAGCGCTGTGGAGGGTGTTGTTTTTGTATGGAGTGGGCGAACATCTGTTGAAAGAGGTGCAGAGTTTCTATGCTGACAGCCGAGCATGTGTCAGAGTGGGGAGCTAGGTGAGTGATTGGTTCACAGTGAAAGTGGGATTGAGACAAGGCTGCGTGATGTCTCCCTTGCTGTTCAACTTTTATATGAATGAAGTGGTCAGGGAGGTGAACGAGAGTGTGCTGGGTCGTGGCTTGGAACTGTTGGAAGCTAATGGGCGGAGTTGGCAGTTGAGCCAGTTGTTTTTTGCTGATGATACGGCCCTGGTTGCAGATTCAGAGCAGAAGCTATGTAGGCTAGTGTCTGAGTTTGGTAGTGTGTGAGAGGAGGAAGCTTTGAGTGAACGTGCGTATGAGTAAAGTAATGAGATTTTCGAGGACCGTCGATGCGAGCAAAATTAGTGTCACCCTAAATGGATAGCTCTTAGAGGAAGTTCAGTGATTTAAGTATCTGGTTCGCAGGCCTAGAGGTAGACCGAAGTTTGGGTGGATGGATGGTGTGGAGCAGGCGTTGGGAAGGAGAGACATGAATGTGGAGGTGGCCAGAGAGCGTGCGATGAACAGGCGTGAGTGGAGAATGTTGCGGGGGTACCGGCCGGACCCTTTAGCATAAAAGAGCTAAGTAGTGTGAGTGTGAGCATATGAGGGTGTGAGGTGCGCCTTGCCGTCGGCCACCCCCCTTTCTGGGGATGCGGCCTAGTGTCTGTATCTGTCTGTAAATAACTAGGAAAATATCAGCTCCAAAAGTACATTTGGTGCTGCAGCCTGGTGTAGCACAGCGTCTTTTATTTGAAAAGAATATGACTTATTCATTATAGGGACATTTGAGGTAGCACACAGCCTGGACCAGCTGCTTCTGGGGTCAGAAGAGTACAGGGATAATCGTTTGACCTGTCCTTAGGTAAACAGAACCTCTTACCATCTGGATATATGGTGCATCTTGAACGCATCAATATAAATTGAGATGTGACACAGGTTGGACCACCTATTGCTGGGAGTAGTGTATGACTATTTTGTTGTACAGATACAGACACTAGGCCGCATCCCCAGAAAGGGGGTGGCCGACGGCAAGGCACACCTCACACCCTCATACGCTCACACTCACACAACTTAGCCTTTTGTGCTAAAGGGTCCGGCCGGTAGCCCCTCAACTTACACTCTGGGTCACGACTGCAGTCCAAGGATCCATCGTCAGCAGCAGGGCCCGACAGTTTTCACTGGTTTACCCCCGCCGCGTCATAATGGCCGGGCCCCCCCCTCTCATCCACGACCATCCCGACAGCGGGAGGCCAAGGGCGGGAAAGCACATCAGAGCAGCGTCAAAATCGATCATTCACAAGCATTCTCCACTCACGCCCGTTCATTGCACGCTCTCTCGCCACCTCCACATTCATGTCTCTCCTTCCTAACGCCTGTTTCAGACCTTCCATCCACCCAAACTTCGGTCTACCTCTAGGCCTGCGACCACTCGCCTCCGCATTCATTACCCTATTCACCAATCTCCCTTCATCCATCCTTTCCATGTGCCCAAACCATCTCAGTACACGCGAATCCACTCTGTTCTCCAACTTCTTCCCCATCCCTTATCTGATTCGACCACGTCGTTGGTGATCTGGTCGCTCAGCGTTAATCCAGCCATGCTCCTCAAACACTTCCTCTCGAAATCATTCAACCTTCTTCTCTGCTCTGCTCTCACCCCCAGGTCTCAGCTCCGTAGAGTACAGTTAAGACAACAACACCCTCATGCAGCCCTCTCTTTGCTTCCATCCCCAACGTCCACAGCTTATTACACTCTTTAGTGCACCCAACACTTTACATCCCTCCCTCACTCGCGCCTTCACTTCAGTTTCCACTGGTTCAGTTTTCTCCACATGGAAGCCTAGATACTTAAAACACTGAACTTCCTCCAAGAGCTCTCCATTTAGAGTGACACTAATTTTGCTCGCATCGACAGTCCTCGAGCATCTCATTACTTTACTCTTAGCCACGTGCACTCGAAGCTTCCTCCTCTCACACACTCTACCAAACTCAGACACTAGCCTACATAGCTTTTCCTCCGAATCCGCAACCAAGGCCGTATCACCAGCAAATAACTGGCTCAACTGCCAACTCCGCCCAATCGCTTCCAACAGTTCCGAGCCACGACCCAGCACACTCGCGTTCACCTTCCTGACCACTCCATCCATATAGAGGTTGAGCAGCCAGGGAGACATCACGCAGCCTTGTCTCAGCCCCACTTTCACTGTGAACCAATCACTCACCTTGCTCCCCACTCTGACACATGCTCGGCTGTCAGCATAGCAACTCTGCTTTGCTTTCAACAGATGTTCGCCCACTCCAAACAAACACAACACCCTCCACAGCGCTTCCCTGTCAATTCTGTCATATGCCTTCTCCAGATCCATGAAGACCCAGAACACATCCTTTTCTTTGGCAAGGTACTTCTCACATACCTGTCTCACTGCAAAAATCTGATAGGTACACCCTCTACCACTCCTAAAGCCACACTGTTCCTCTCCGATTGCGCAGTCCGTACAGTCTCTAATCCTTTTGATCAGCCCTCTCCCGTTCAACTTACCAACCACACATAACAGATTGATACCTCTCGAGTTGCAGCATTCATTTTTATATCATTTGCCCTTATATGGCGGAACAATGCAGGCACTGCGCCACTCACTCGGTACCACGCCTGCCGCAAAACACAAGTTCAGTAACCTCACCAACCATTCGACAATCGTTACTCCACCCTTCTTCAGGCACTCGGTCGCAACACCATCCAAACCAGGGGCTTTCCCTGCTTTCATCACGTTCATCGCCTCCTGCACCTCTTCCCTGGTGATGTCCGCAATAAGTCTTTCTCCCAAAACTGGAATCCAAGCCCCACCACCCACAGCAACAATGTCAGCCTCTCTGTTATCCTAGACATTCAACAACTCATCAAAATACTCGGCCCTACTCTTCCGTACATTACCACTTTCCAACAACAACTGACCGTTTTCATCTTCCACCACTTTCTCCTTTCCGGTCTCTCCCTTTCTCACCCTCTTCACCTCTTTCCAGAACATCTTTTTGTTCTCAAAATTCTGGCAAAACCGTCTGCCCCACCTGGCATCAGCGTCCCTTTTGGCTCGCCTCACCTCGTTTCTCCTCTTTTTGTACCTTTTACAAGCCACCTCCGACTTCACCTGCAACCACTCTTCAAACACTCCTCTTTACCGTGCCACCGCCAGTTTGACCTCCTCGTTCCACCTCTCGCAGCCTTTCCTCCTGCACCCGCCCACACGGCGCGCACCACACACCTTCTTCGCACATCTCAGCAACGCATACCTTAACGTCTCCCATTCTTTCTCCACATTTCTCAGATCCTGTCCTCTCACGTTGTCATATTCTTCCTTCAACGCCTGCTGGAACTCCTCGGCTCTACTTTTCACATTCAGTCCACTCACTTTCACTACCTCTCTTCCTCCTCCCACTCCTTCTTCCTCCCACTGTTGCCCTTCCACCTCCTCCTTCCTCCTCCCACTGTTGCCCTTCCACTTCTGCTCCACTCTTAATCTACCTTCCACCAGCAGATGGTCAGACACTCCTCCACCCTCCCCTCTCAACACCCGCACATCCAACAGCCTCCCCACCACTCTCCTCGATATCAGCACAAAATCCATCAGTGCTCTCTCCACCATTGCACCATGGGCCATCCTTACCCATGTGAACTTGTGAAAATCTCGCCTCATGAACAAACTGTTTCCGACCACCATCTCCTGCTCCATACACAGACCTATCAGGTTTTCTCCACTGTCATTTCTACCGGGAACGCCATACCTTCCTATCACATTCTCTACCATTTCATCTCCAACTCTCGCATTAAGGTCACCCAGTACAACTACATTGAAATTACCTCCAAAACTCTCTGTACACTCACTCAGGTCAGTCCAGAATTGCTCCCTCTCCTCTTCACTCCTCTCGCTGCCTGGTCCATAAGCACTCACAAATGCCCATCTTTCTACGCCTACCTTAACTTCAACCCACATCAATCTTGGGGACACCTCCTTCCATTCGGTAGCGCTACTAGTCAACCGATCACTCAATATCAAGACTACACCTTCTCGTGCCCTACCTTCTTCCACACCAGACTTTCTTCCACTTACAATACCAAACTCACATTCGCCCTTACCTTTCAACTTCGTCTCACTCAGCGCCAACACATCAAACTTCCTCCTCACAAACATCTCCCCAATCTCCCTCCTCTTTACATCACTCGTACTACAGCCACGCACATTCAGCGACCCTAACAATAGGGTTAGGAGAGGCGTGTGCCTCTCCTCCCCCCGATCGTCTTGCCGTCTTCGAGGAACGGTTCTACTCTCGGCTACGGGGCGCCCCTTCAGTCGCCTTCTACGACACGCGGTGGATACGGTAGCAAGATTCTAAAATGCCCCGGCTACAAGGCCGAGCAAGTAATAAAGGTAATTTTGCAACTGTGAAGCGGTGAAAGGAGGGTAATGTTTGACTTGTGGATTAGAAGGCCAAGGCTTTCTAGTGCACTAGAGTCAATGTCTTTCTGGTACCGGTAATATACTCGTAAAAAAAATTTCCTGATGGTCATGTAGGAATAAGTGCATTTCTAATTGGGCTGCTGATATAGAAATATGAAACTCGAAGCTAAATTACGAAAAGAGCAATAATCAGTGATGAACCGTGACGAATCTAAACGATAGCGTTCCAGGCCCACAGCAGCGTTGTGGATCAGTTGAATATTATATACAGATGTTGTAATAGAGCGAAAATATCGTGTTACTCATGAGATTAATTTAAGGGGTCCATCTCCACCGGATCTATCTTGCGAAACTCAGTTAGCTCCACAGTGGGATGTAAAACTACTGAGCGTGACCAACTGGTCGTGGGGGTATGGAGACTCCCACCTTCAGAATGATGGAGCACCTCCAACAAATCAATATTGAATTAACGTATATGAACTGGCCAAACTGCTCAAAATTATAGGTCTCAATTCGAAATTATTAATGAGTTCCAAGGACTGCTTTTTTGCAAGCCTTTGTGTTTGTTGTATACATTGAATGCGTTTGAGGCGACATCATAGCGTGCACCAGCTGATCGTGGGATAACAAATGACTTCGACTTCATCTGATTGATCAAACCCTTAACAGTTTTACCTGGGTGGCTAGAGCCATTTGATCGAACCATCAAAAATGATACAAAGCTCGACCTTGTAGGGGGGATTGATGAACGGATTGATGGACGAGAAATTCTAACTCCGCTAACAGACGTATTTTGTTTCAGGAAAATTTTAACTGAGTAGCAAATGAATCATGAATAAAGCATACTTGAGTCAAACCACCTTGCACATTAAGCGAAACATCTTCACGCTTGGTATCATCAGGGAGATGGAATTCCCCCCCACCTCCTCCCGAGGGATTCAGCTATTGGTACGTTCAGTGCTTTTATACCGCTACTTGTCTCCGTTGCGCTACATGCAGAAAGCGGAGCTCAGGCCAGCCCTCCTCCTTTAGATCCAACTCATGTAACCCTCTTAAGTCATGTTGACAATGAAAAATAGATATATATTTGATACATTTATTCTTAACACTAAAAGTTTGAGGCCATCTGAACATTTAACTTGAACTATAACGATTTTATTAGAAAAAAAATATATTACATGATAAAAACAGACATTTTTAGCTTTTTTTCCGAGGTAAGGACCGAAGTTGCCGAAGTGATGTCTCCACCGTTTCATTTTGAGGCTTCCAATTGAGGGAGGCCCGGGCCCCCACTCTTCGCGCCAGCGGGCTGTGACATCCAACCATAATCCTACCTGTAACGCTATATGGATACCAGGTAACCGTAACATTATAGTTACCAGGTAACCGTGACTGACTAATCGATTGAATACCTCACCTATATCTTTATATACGGTAAAGTTATAGGCGAGGAATACCTCGTCTATAAAGTTATAATGAACAAGATTGATCAATCGATTGAATACCCCGTCAATAACTTTATTGAGATCAAGATTTCCCAATCAATTGTATGCATCACCTATAACATTATAGTTACCAAGTAACCATACCTAGCGACGATACAGAGCAAGGTTTAACAGTTTTATATCGTGCCTATGATCAGAAAACCTTGCCATCGTGACAACGTGGATATTAACACATAACATCTTTCATTAGTACTTACAAGTTAATACTAAACATTTACAGAAACAAAAAACAATGAGCGCGCTCGCCCACTGAACGTGTTTTAGCGACCATTTCAAATAAAGTCTCACCCCAAATACGCTCTTGGTGATGTTGCACATACGGAGTGCGACCGTTTCATAAACATGCAAAATCAACCGCCAGAGGCGAGCGTCAATCACACTTCATTAAGGAAATATCAAATTATCTATAATGGATTTTTTTCATAGATTATGATGGATGTTATTAAAGGGACTTCAAGAAGATCCTTTTAGGGAACTTTTGAGGAGAATTCCCTTCACAAAGCATGACTCGCCTAAAAACAAGGAGTGGGTTTTGTTCGACCACCTTCCGGTAAAGGTCGGTAGACGACCATCTTCCGGCAAAGGTCGGTAGATGACCACCTTTCGGCAAAGTTCGGTAGACGATCAGCTTCCGGTAAAGGTGGGTAGACGACCACCTTCTGGCAAAGGCCGGTAGACGACCGCCTTCCGGTAGAGGCCGGTAGACGTCCACCTCTCGGCAAAAGGTCGGTAGACGACCACCTTCCGGCAAAGGTCGGTAGATGACCACCTTTCGGCAAAGTTCGGTAGAAGATCAGCTTCCGGTAAAGTTCGGTAGACGACCACCTTCCGACAAAGGCCATGACGACCACCTTCCGGCAGAGGCCGGTAGACGTCCACCTCGCGGCAAAAGGCCGGTAGACGAACACCTTCCGCTAAAGGTCGGTTGACGACCACCTTCCGGTAAAGGTCGGCAGACGACCACCTTCCGGTAACGCTCGATCACATTCCTCAATTGATTGTTTTTTAAGGATTGACGCCCTCAGTATTCTGCACACGAGCAGGCTACGATTCCGATACATTCAGGGTTGGACGATACATTAGGTCTAGATACATTGTCAGAGTATTTAGATACATTATCAGAGTGCTTATAAACATTCTCAGAATATTTATATACATTGTCAGAGTATTTTGATACGTTGTCAGAGTACATAAATACATTGTCACAGTATTTTGTCCAAAATTGTCCTACGGTAGTTAGACAAATTAATGAAAAATGTCTTAGCAACTTTTGTTTACTTACAACAGAATGTCTTGGGGCGGTTGATTTTTAGTTTGATGGTTGACAGGTTACCTGGAAGCAATGCCTAAGCGAGCCTGAGCGTAGATGATGCATGACATATATACAAATGGGTATGTTCAGTGCATATATACAAATGGGATGAACACAACATGATGCGAAACATGTAATCGGCTTAGATATGAAACAGGTGGACATGATATAATGCGTAACAGGTGAACATGATATAATGCGTGGCAGGTGAACATGATATAATGCGTAACAGGTGAACATGATATAATGCGTAACAGGTGGACATGATATAATGCGTAACAGGTGAACATGATATAATGCGTAACAGGTGAACATGATATAATGCGTAACAGGTGAACATGATATAATGCTTAACAGGTGAACATGATATAATGCGTAACAGGTGAACATGATATAATGCGTAACAAGTGAACATGATATAATGCGTAACAGGTGAACATGGTATAATGCGTAACAGGTGGACATGGTATAATGCGTAACAGGTGGACATGATAGAATGCGCAACAGGCGAATAGGATATTACGAGGTGTGAGGCATTTCAGCCCATCTGAATGGGTAACATATGGCACAACGAAAGGAGGAGCACCTCAACATGACAAAATAAATTATTTTTCAACGAAACCCTATGCGTAACTGTCTATCTTATGAATATCATTGGATGCGTAACATGTGAACATCACAAGTTTCGTAACACATGAACATAAACTAAAAGCGTGATATATGAACAGACATAGTTGTGCATCACATGAACGTAACTAGAGGCGGGGTATGTGATCAGAACTAGTTGCCACAACACTTGAACGTAGCTAGAGGTTTGACATATGATTGTAACTAGTTGCCCAATACTTGAACGTAGCTAGACGCGTAACATATGATTGTAACTAGTTGCCCAACACTTGAACGTAGCTAGAGGTTTGACATATGATTGTAACTAGTTGCCCAATACTTGAACGTAGCTAGACGCGTAACATATGATTGTAACTAGTTGTCCAACACTTGAACGTAGCTAGAGGTGTAACATATGATTGCAACTAGTTGCCCAACACTTGAACGTAGCTAGAGGTGTAACATATGATTGTAACTAGTTGCCCAACACTTGAACGTAGCTAGAGGTGTAACATATGATTGTGACTAGTTGCCCAAAACTTGAACGTAGCTAGAGGTGTAACATATGATTGTAACTAGTTGCCTAACACTTGATCGTAGCTAGAGGTGTAACATATGATTGTAACTAGTTGCCCAACACTTGAACGTAGCTAGACGTGTAACATATGATTGCAACTAGTTGCCCAACACTTGAACGTAGCTAGAGGTGTAACATATGATTGCAACTAGTTGCCCAACACTTGAACGTAGCTAGACGTGTAACATATGATTGTAACTAGTTGCCCAACACTTGAACGTAGCTAGAGGTGTAACATATGATTGTAACTAGTTGCCCAACACTTGAACGTAGCTAGAGGTGTAACATATGATTGTAACTAGTTGCCCAACACTTGAACGTAACAACAAAAGGAAAAGCATGCGAATAAAATTAGTTTATTAACCCATGAACGTAATTAGAGGCGTAACATTCAAACACAAGTAGTTGCTTAACGCATGAACGTACCGAGAGGTAACATATGAACATAACCAGAAACAACACATGACGGTCACTAGAGGCGAAGCATAAAAATATTTCTCAGGGTACGTAACGTGTGAGAATTACCAAGAAGTTCTGAACGAACCAAATGAGATACGCAAATGTCTGTAAACATAATGTGATGAATACCCTATGAATACAACATAATGAGATGTATGCCATGTGAATACGACAGAACAGAATAGTCAGCAGGATAAACTGCGTATAAGTTTGGAGTTGTAGATATTCATACACGTGTTACGAAGTTGTTACTCCAAGCCACGGATGAATCGGTTAGTTGATACATATATACTCTCCCATCCATGCGCGTAACAAGTCAACTATTGAAGACACTAATATGCATGTTAAATGTACATGTGCGTCATGAAATATACAGCCTAGAAGGACATGTGAAAAATATACGGTAAAATAGGATACGTACTAAATATGCATCGCAATTAGACGTGTGAAATATGAACGGTAAAATACGATGCTTGCAAATAAGCAGCAAAAAATATACGATAAAATAAGATAAAATACGACGCGCTAAAATTAGATTCGTGTTAACTATGCAGCATAATACGACGTGAAATATTACCGGTCATAATAAGCTGCGTGCTAACTATGCAGCATAATAGAACTTAAAATTTAACCGGTCATAATAAGCTGCGTCATAACTATGCAGAATAATATTACTTGAAATATTACCGGTCATAATAAGATGCGTGCTAACTATGCAGCAAAATAGGACGTAAAATATTACCGGTCATAATAAGCTGCGTGCTAACTATGCAGCATAAGAGAGCGTAAAATCTTACCGGTCATAATAAGATGCGTGCTAACTATGCAGCATAATACGACGTAAAATATTACCGGTCATAATAAGCTGCGTGCTAACTATGCAGCAT
>SDVV010027154.1:0-12148 GCA_016164225.1 Gammarus roeselii | reverse complement strand
TTTACAGCGCTGGGAGGGGGAGCAGAGGTTCCAGGATTCAGAGGGGCCTCTATAGGGTCCCACAGTTTCTCAAAAGGCTCCCAAAGGGTCTCAAGGGAGTCCCAAGGGGCCCCGGAAGGGTCCAAGTGGACCCCCCCCAAATCCACCTGGTCTCCCAAGTCCCCCGGGTTCCCGAAACCCCGGGTCCCACGAAAACCTCCCTCCCTGGGTCACCTTGTCTCAACCAACCTCGATACATATAATAATAATATAAATAAATTCAAAGTTTATCATCATGAAAAAAGGGCAGAGAAAAATAATAGAGCCCAAGCAAGAAGAAATAATAAAATACTAAAATAAAGTGTTAATGATCTATAAAATGAATAAGCATCCATCCACCCCAACCCCCAGAAAGAAGGGTGGCTGACGGCAAGGCGCACCTCACCCCCTCATGAGCTCACACTCACACAACTTAGCCCTTTTGAGCTAAAGGGTCCAGCCCGTAACCCCGCAAAACACACTCAGGGTCACGAGTGCGGTCCGAGGATCCGTTGTCAGCAGCAGGGCCCGACAGTTTCCACTGGTTTACCGCCGCCGCGTCACTATGCCCCCCCCTCCCCCACCCACGACATTCCCGACAACGGGATGCCAAGGGCGGGAAAGCTCATCAGAGCAGCGTCAAAATCAAACATTCACGACCCCATTCTCCACTCACGCCTGTTCATTGCACACTCTCTCGCTACTTCCATATTCATGTCTCTCCTTCCTAACGCCTGCTTCACACCATCCATCCACCCAAACTTCGGTCTAACTCTAGGCCTGCGACCACTCGCTTTTGCATTCATCACCTTTTTTACCAATCTCCCTTCATTCATCCTCTCTATGTGCCCAAACCATCTCAGAATACGCGAATCCACTCTGTCCTCCAGCTTCTTCACCATCCATGTTCTGATTCGAACCACGTCGTTGGTGATCCGGTCTCTCAGCGTTACTCCAGCCATGCTCCTCAAACATTACATCTCGAAAACATTCAGCCTTCTTCTCTCCTCTGTTCTCACTCCCCAATTCTCAGCTCCATAGAGCACAGTTGGGACAACAACACCCTCATACAGCCCTCTCTTTGCTTCCATCCCCAACGTCCTACAGCTCATTACACTCTTCAGTGCACCCCACACTTTACACCCCTTCTTCACTCGCGCCTTCACTTCAATTTCCCCAAGTTCAGTTATCTCCACATGGGACACTAATTTTGCTCGCATCGACAGTCTTCGAGCATCTTATTACATTACATTTACCCACGTTCACTCGAAGCTCCCTCCACTAACACACTACCAAACTCAGACACTAGCCTACATAGCTTCTCCTCTGAATCCGCAACCAGGGTCGTATCATCCGCAAATAGCAACTGGCTCAACTGCCGACTCCGCCCCTTCGCTACCAACAGTTCCAAGCCACGACTCAGCACACTCGCGGTCACCACCCTGACCACTCCATCCATATAGAGGTTGAACAGCCAGGGAGACATCACGCAGCCTTGTTTCAGTCATACTTTCACTATGAACCAATCACTCACCCCGCTTCTCACTCTGACGCATGCTCGACCGTCAACATAGAAACTCTGCACCGCTTTCAACAGATATTCACCCACTCCATACAGATGCAACACCCTCTACAGCGCTTCCCTGTCCATCCTGTCGTATGCCTTCTCTAAATCCATGAAGGCCCAGAACACATCCTTTCCTTTTGCAAGGTACTTCTCACAGACTTGTCTCACTGCAAAAATCTGATCGGTAAACCCTCTACCACTCCTAAAGCCACACTGTTCCTCTCCAATTGCGCAGTCCGTACAGTCTCTAATCCTTTTGATCAGCACTCTCCCGTACAACTTACCAACCACACATAACAGACTGATACCTCTCGAGTTGCAGCATTCATTTCTATCTCCTTTGCCCTTACATAGCGGAACAATGCAGGCACTGTGCCATTCAATCGGTACCACGCCTGCCACAAAACACAAGTTCAGTAGCCTTACCAACCATTCGACAATCGTTACTCCACCCTTCTTCAGGCACTCGGTCGCAACTCCATCCAAACCAGAGGCTTTTCCTGCTTTCATCACGTCCACCGCCTCTTGTACCTCTTCCCTGGTAATGTCAGCAACAAGTCTTTCTCCCAAAACTGGCATCCGAGCACCACCAACAACAGCCACAATGTCAGCCTCTCAGTGATCTTCGACATTCAACAACTCATCAAAATACTCGACCCACCTCTTCCGTACATCATCACTTTCCAACAACAACTAACCGTTTTCATTTTTCACCACTTCCTCCTTTCCGGTCTCTCTCTTTCTCACCCTCTTCACCTTTTTCCAGAACATCATTTTGTTTTCCTCAAAATTCTGGCACAACCGTCTGCCCCACCTGGCATCAGCGTCCCTTTAGGCTCTCCTCACTACCCGCTTCACCTCATTTCTCATATCTTTGTAGCTTTCGTAAGCCACCACCTACTTCACCTGCAACTACTCCTCAAACGTTCCTCTTTTCCGTGCCACCGCCATTGACCTCCTCGTTCCACCACTGACAAACTTTCCTCCTGCACCCGCCCACACGGCGCACACCACACACCTTCTTCGCACATTTCAGCAACGCATCCCTTAACGTCTCCCATTCTTCTTCCACATCTCTCAGATCCTGTCCTCTCACGTTGTCATATTCTTCCTTCAACGCCTGCTGGAACTCCTCGGCTCTACTTTTCACATTCAGCCCACTCACTCTCACTACCTCTCTTCCTCCTCCCACTCGTTTGTTGCCCTTCCACTTCTGCTCCACTCTTAATTTATCTTCCACCAGCAGATGGTCAGACACTCTTCCACCCTCCTCTCTCAACACCCGCACATCCAACAGCCTCCCCATCACTCTCCTCGATATCAGCACAAAATCCATCAGTGCTCTCTCCACTATTGCACCATGGGTCATCCTTACCCATGTGTACTTGTGAATATCTCGCTTCTTGAATTAACTGTTCCCGACCACCAACTCCTGTTCCATACACAGACCTATCAGGTTTTCCCCACTGTCATTTCTACCGGGAACGCCATACCTTCCTATCACATTCTCCACCAATACATCTCCAACTCTCGCATTAAGTTCACCCAGTACAACGACATTGAAATGACCTCCAAAACTCTCAACACACTCACTCAGGTCAGTCCAGAATTGCTCCATCTCCTCTTCACTCCTCTCGCTGCCAGGTCCGTAAGCACTCATAAACGCCCATCTTTCCACGCCTAACTTGACTATTACCCCCATCAATATTGAGGACACCTCCTTCCATTCGGTAACGCTACGAGCCAACCGATCACTCCATATCAAGACCACACCTTCTCGTGCCCAACCTTCCTCCACACCAGACTTTCTTCCACTTACCACACCAAACTCACATTCGCCCTTACCTTTCAACTTCGTCTCCCTCAGCTCCAACACATCAAACTTCCTCCTCACAAACATCTCACTAATCTCTCTCTTTTTTACATCATTCGTACTACAGCCACGCACATTCAGCGACCCTAACGACAGGGTTTGGAGAGGCGTGTACCTCTCCTCCCCCCGCTCGTCTTGCCGTCTTCGAGGAAAGGTTATACAGAGAACGGGATTCCTAGCCCCTTTGCTCCGCCCTTTTAGTCGCCTTTTACGACACGCATGAGTTACGGTAGCACGAACCATTATCTTAGTAAAAAAAAAAGTTAGTTTTTTGTATGCATTTGCAAATGCAATGATATAAAATTTGAGTTTGCATAAGCAACTTCTAACCGTGAAATTTTTACGAGTACTGCTAGACTGTCATATATTAAAGAATCAACAGGTATCGACAACTATTTGCCGATACCGGTACCTCCACAAGTTTCGTTACCAGTCGCAACCTATACAGATACCACTGGAATTAGCCGATACCGATGACTCGTCGCATCCCTAATATACAGCATAATTCAGGGTCACTGATCAGATGTCAGTTTCTGTACATTTCACAGCAATGGTGTCAAGCAAACATCACACCTCTAACTGTCATCAAGATATGTCTGAGATGACTTTTACACGACATCCAGACGGCACCGACATTCATTGCAAACAGATTGATTATCTGACCTCCCATGAATGAGGTGTGATGTGGCAGGACCATTATTAGTTCTTGACTCGCCAAGGCTGAAACAAATGGCTCATCCAAGAGTATGGACTAGGATATGCTTTTTGAGATTGTTTTTAAAATTAGTACTGAATTTGCAATGGTTGCAAGCAAATAGTTTAACTCTGTCACTCTTATGTGTGCGGAAATGCAATCTGAGATTGCCTTTATGGTCAGTACTGTACTTGCATTGGCTGCAAGCAAATAGTTTAACTCTGTCACTCTCATGTGTGCGGAAATGCCTTCTGAAATTGTTTTTATAGTCAGTACTGTACTTACATAGGTTGCAAGCAAATAGTTTAACTCTGTCACTCTCATGTTTGCGGAGATGCCTTCTGAAACAGCTTTTATAGTCAGTACTGTACTTACATAGGTTGCAAGCAAATAGTTTAACTCTGTCACTCTCATGTTTGCGGAGATGCATTCTGAGATTGCCTTTATGGTCAGTACTGTACTTGCATAGGTTGCAAGCAAATAGTTTAACTCTGTCACTCTCATGAGAGAAGAGATGCAGTTTGAGATTGACTTTTTGAGCAGTACTGTACTTACATAGGTTGCAAGCAAATAGTTTAACTCTGACACTCTCATGAGTGCGGAGATGCATTCTGAAATTGCCTTTATGGTCAGTACTGTACTTGCATTGGTTGCAAGCAAATAGTTTAACTCTGTCACTCTCATGAGAGAAGAGATGCAGTTTGAGATTGAATTTTTGAGCAGCACTGTAATTGCATTGGTTGCAAGCAAATAGTTTAACTCTGTCACTCTCATGTGTGCGGAGATGCTTTCTGAAACTGCTTTTATAGTCAGTACTGTACTTACATAGGTTGCAAGCAAATAGTTTAACTCTGTCACTCTCATGTTTGCGGAGATGCATTCTGAGATTGCCTTTATGGTCAGTACTGTACTTGCATAGGTTGCAAGCAAATAGTTTAACTCTGTCACTCTCATGAGAGAAGAGATGCAGTTTGAGATTGACTTTTTGAGCAGTACTGTACTTACATAGGTTGCAAGCAAATAGTTTAACTCTGTCACTCTCATGTTTGCGGAGATGCACTTTGAGATTGCCTTTATGATCAGTACTGTACTTGCATTGGTTGCAAGCAAATCGTTTATCTCTGTCACGTTCATGTGTGCGGATATGGTTTTCAAGATGGCGTTTACGATCAGTCCTGTACCCGCTATAGTTACAATCAAATATTATCTCACTGTTCTTCTTGTGTGTGAGAGGATCATCTTCGGCACTCCCATGAATAAGAACATGTGAAATGAGGTTATTCTCATGATTGGTACTGTACTCGCAATCGTTGCATGCAAATGATCCATCTCTGACAATCAGGATTGTAGAGCAAGCAGACAGCTTTTCGGCGGGAGAAGTTCCACTCGCATTTGATTCTGCTTCAGCTACTCCAAAGATCTTAGCGTCTTCCTCATACTCAATTTCATCCCAGTGCAACAGTTCTTCTTTGATTGATGGTTCATGTGTATTTTCGATTTTATCCTCTTTTTTACCAAACACATGTTCTGGATGACCATCTTGAGCAGTAGGAGCATCACGAGAAAGCAATGCTATGCAGCTCTTGTCTTCTTGTAACATTGAAACTGACGGAAGCTGCTGCTGGCACCTCTTCAGTCCCCTGCTACTCAGTCCATGTGTTGCGGCAAATGAAGGTGTGAGGTGTTTTGGCTCCAGGCAGAGTAGAGGCACAGTAACATCTGTGAGAAATGCAAGAACCGCCATGTTAATGGATAAGTCATTATCTAATGATGCAAATCTAATGATGCAATACAATGACTGGTTTCTATTGATAATCCAGGACTGCAAATGCTTTCCAGCATAGCTAACAAGCAAATTCTAAATTTGAATAAAATATGATCACTACTGCACTGAAGTCTAGGGAAGTTTAATAAAATGTGTGAATAAATCTGTAATGACAATAAGAATTACTTAAACCAGTGCATGATGATAAAAACTATATATATAAGAAAAAATAAGAAAAAAACAAGAAAAATTTGCCAAAGCAAAACAATCATGTTTTCCTGGATGCTTTGACATCCTCCGCCGAATTGGAATGATCATATCTCTCAGAACTCTTTGACATCCTTCATCACAGTGGAACAGTCATGTCTCCCTGGACATTTTGACATCCTCCTCCAAAGTGGAACAACCACGTCTCTCAGAACACTTTGACATCCTCCGCCACAGTGGAACAATCATGTCTACAGCCTCTGTTACTTCTTCAAGTTAACATGATCAGTCGACTACTATTAAATATGGCAATTAATCTTTCAGTTCTAGGTCTAAAAACTTGCCGACAGATTTAACGTAAATGAAATAAATTCAGAATGCACAGAATTTTTCTAAGTAGAGAGGTAGAGGAACATCAATTTTGTTTAAATAAAAACTCCTTCGCATTTTTGAAGCATCACCAGAGGGCAAAGCCTCTGTCAACCAATTCATTTTGGAAAAGCAAACATTTTCTGCAGAAGAAAGCAACATTAGCTGTACCTACTGCTAGTTATATTTTATATGCTCCACATAATACAGCAATGTGTCTGTTAACAGTGGAGCACCGCATAGAAGCCATAATGAACGTGATCATCTGAAAAAATGTTGTTTAGGCAATCAAGCGTTAGAATTCATGCACTAATGACCTGAAACTGAAAAGATACAGATACAGACACTAGACTGCATCCCCCAGAAAGGGGGGTGGCCGACGGCAAGGCGAACCTCACACCCTCATACGCTCACACTCACACAACTTAGCCCTTTTGCGCTAAAGGGTCCGGCCGGTAGCCCCCCAACTTACACTCTGGGTCACGAGTGCAGTCCGAGGACCGTCGTCAGCAGCAGGGCTCGACAGTTTTCACTGGTTTATCCCCGCCGCGTCATAATGACCGTTTCCCCCCCCCCTACCCACGACCATCCCGACAGCGGGATGCTAAGGGCGGGAAAGCACATCAGAGCATCAAAATCAACCATTCACAACCATTCTCCAATCATGCCTGTTCATTGCACGCTCTCTCGCCACCTCCACATTCATGTCTCTCCTTTCCAACGCCTGCTTCAGACTATCCATCCACCCAAACTTCGGTCTACCTCTAGGCCTGCGACCACTCGCCTCCGCATTCATCGCCCTTTTCACCAATCTCCCTTCATCCATCCTCTCCATGTGCCCGAACCACCTCACTACACGCGAATCCACTCAGTTCTCCAACTTCTGCACCATCCCTGTTCTGATTCGAACCACGTCGTTGGTGATCCGGTCACTAGCGTTACTCCAGCCATGCTCCTCAAGCACTTCATCTCGAAAACATTGAACCTTTTTCTCTCCTCTGCTTTCACCCCCCGAGCCTCAGCTCCGTAGAGTACAGTTGGGACAACAACACCCTCTTACAGCCCTCTCTTTGCTTCCATCCTCAACGTCCTACAGCTCATTACACTCTCTAGTGCACCCAACACTTTACATCCCTCCATCACTCGCGCCTTCACTTCAGTTTCCACTAGTTCAGTTTTCTCCACATGGGAGCCCAGATACTTAAAACACTGAACTTCCTCCAAGAGCTCTCCATTTAGGGTGACACTAATTTTGCTCGCATCAACAGTCCTCGAGCACCTCATTACTTTACTCTTACCCACGTTCACTCGAAGCTTCCTCCTCTCACACACTCTACTAAACTCAGACACTAGCCAACATAGCTTCTCCGAATCCGCAACCAGGGCCGTATCATCAGCAAATAGCAACTGGCTCAACTGCCAGCTCCGCCCATTCGCTTCCAACAGTTCCAAGCCACGACCCAGCACACTCGCGTTAACCTCCCTGACCACTCTATCCATATAGAGGTTGAACAGCCAGGGAGACATCACGCAGCCTTGTTTCAGTCCCACTTTTACTGTGAACCAATCACTCACCTCGCTCCACACTCTGACACTGAAAAGAATTTTTGAAAAGTTCAATGCGAAGAGGTGCATATGGTTTTGGTCTTCTATTAGAGCCATAGATCAGATAGGATGAAGGGGTCCATCTGCAACAGATAAGATAAGTTGAGGCCCATCTGCACCAGATACGATTAGATAAGAGGGCCATCTGATCAAATAAGATTAGAAAGGGGTCCATCTCCACCGGTGTTCTGGCATGTGCCAGAGTAAGTTCTCCCATCGGGCGTGAAGATCAAATCGGGTAGGTTCGCAATCCAGCATGGGCGGATTAGCAACTTTATTAAAATTATATATTTTTTTCTGTGAACCGTATTCATGCTTGTGCTGTCGTGCATACGGTAGCTCCTTCTCTTTTCCCTCCCTTCCTTATTCAATAACGAAAATGAAGTTTTAATTTAACACCTTGTTTCTGTTTTTTTTTTGTTGTATAACAAAAACACTTGAAGTTAGAAGACCTAATTCGTTCGTACCTACTGATATTGATAATTTGAACTGCAATGTATGCCGAGGCCTAAATAGCAAAAATGATTAGCTTATTTCGGTAGGCAAGTAGGCAAGCACCCGCGAGTGTGTTGCACTCTATCACCAGGTGCTTTTTGTTGATTGCTGCTTGATGGTAATTTGATTTGATATGAGCCTCATTTCCACGAGAGCCTCAACGTGAGTCATAATAGGCGCGACCGTCTTTGGTTCAGGTAAGTTTGCACGGCCTCGCGTGCGAAAACATTAGTCATGTCAAGATGAAGTCAGTACACATTTCAACTGTGGCATTTTCGCCTATTAGCGCGTACGAGAGTAAAGAGTTAATGCGTATCTTCGTAAAATGCGTTGTTATTTCTGTGCGTAATGGGGTGGAGGGACCACCTCACTTGCACAGGTGTTTGGGGCTTAGACAGCTTTGTATAGTCCGGTGTGTTTTCCGAAAGCGATAAGCTTTTTACGGTAGGATGAGTCCGTGAGTAGGCTTTGTAGGTTGCACGGGGGATTTAGGAACGCTCGTCGGGCTGCCGCGAGTGCGTTGCAATCCATCAGTAAGGGTTTCACGCTGTTGCCACTTGGTGGCAACAGGGGCAAGGTGGTGCGTTTGGTCCTTAGTGGACATCCATCAGGTGGTTGTGAGTTATCCACGAGCGTCCCGTGCACAAGCGGTTGATGAACACTTAGTCTTTTCTGTTCCGAACTTTGCTTCCCATTCTCCGACTGAGGGTTTGACTGAAAGCATTTTTTGTCCACTCTGTGGCCACATTTCATCCCATCGGGATGTTATATGGGAGTTTATGATAGGGAACCAGTCCCGGTAATGTATTGCGAAATAATGGTCATTGGTGAATAGATGTTAGTTCAGCAAGCGAGTCCGCAAGTTTGTTTCCTCTTATTCCCGCGTGCCCGAGGGTCTAGCAGAATTCCACTGCCTGACCCGTCTCGGTCATCGCAAAGAGATCGTGCTGCACTTTACGTAGAACTGGATGTTCGCAGTGCAGTGTTTTAAGCTGGGCGAGGACACTCAAGACTGAGAATACGAAGTATGTGGGAAAGCGATGTGTTTTTGCAATAGAGATTACTAGTTGGAGTACGCGAAGCTCCGCAGAGAACACGGAGGCCTCATGTGGGAGGGTGGCCGATAGTGGGTTGTCTCCGCACACAGCGGCGACTCCCACTCCGTCTGCGGTTTCGGAGCAGTCAGTGTATATGTGGCGGTGTTCTAAATATTCTTCCTCGAGTAGTCTTAGGAATTCCTGCTGGTACGCGTTGGTTGGAGAAGTTGCTTTAGGGTACATTTGCAGGTCTAGGTAGACCGGTGGTGTCTTGATCATCCATGCTGGTATGTTAATTTGAAGGATTCGGTAGGAAAATGAAGGCTTAATAGCTTTTCGATTGATGTTGAGCGAGGTCAGCAGGTTGTCCACACGTAGGGAAAACGGTGGGCATAATTTTTTTTAGCCCCAAAAAGGCGCTTATCGGATATCTTGGTGATGTGACTGATTGCTGGGTTGTTGATTAGACTTCTAGTCTTGAAAAAGTATTGTAGTGAAAGTTTGTCTTGCCGGAGCGGAAGTTCGTTAGCGAGCACGTTGAGGGATTCGATCGAGGTGGAGCGGAACGAGCCGGTGGTGATACGCATAGCATTGTTTGCCATGGTCGAGAGAGGCTCGAGAGTAGTTTTGGCTGCAGATCCGTAGACAACGGCTCCGTAGTCCATGCGCGATCGTATTAATGCTCTGAACAGCGTCATTCCGGTGTCCATGTCGGCACCGAACATCAGGGATGTTACTGATTGGATATGTCCTGTCGACCTTTTGCAGCGAGTCGCCAGGGCTGCAATGTGGGGTCGCCACAAGAGTTTAGGGTCCCACATTAGACCCAGGAATTTGATCGTTTCTTCGTATACTAGAGGTGTGTTGTGCAGCGTTAGGGCTGGTTTCAGGTGTAAACCGGGCACAAGGGTGAAGTGCATGCTTTTAGTTTTAGAGGGCGAGAATTGGAATCCGTTTAGGGAAGCACAGTTCCCGACAAGGTTTAGGCACTTCTGGAGTTCATGTTGAATTGTTATGAGGCTGGGGTGTCTGTAGCTTATTTGTAGGTCGTCCACGTATAGTGATGAGAGCAGTCGATTTTGAGGATAAAAAGAGTGACACTGAGGACGCTTCCCTGGGGGACGCCAATTTCTTGCGGATATTACGGAGACAGAGTGCCGCCAACCTTGACCCTGAAGGTGCAATTTTGTAGAAATTGGTGGATGAAAAATGGTAGCCGATCTCTCGAACCCTTATAGTGGAGATCCTTATTGATACCGTATTTCCACGTAGTGTCGTATGCTTTTTCAACGTCGAAAAATATGAAAACCACATGTTCTCTTCGGACGAAGGCCTGTCTATTGTCTGATTCTAATCGTACGAGGTGGTCCGTTGTGGAGTGGCGTTAAAGCCTGCATGCATTTCAAGGTGTCGACTCGGCGTGAGTTCATCATTTTTTCCATATTCTTGCATAAGACGCTACTTAGGGCAATAACACGATAGTTATGTGGGTCGCTGTGACATTTTCCGGGTTTGGGTAGCGGTATAATTACGGATTCCCGCCATTGATTGGTAAAGAATGAATTTGAATACAATGTATTGAACATATTTAGTAGGGGCTGGAGAGCGTTGTCAGGAAGGTGTTTGATCATGTTGCTGTGCACTCGGTCCGGCCAGGGTGAGGTTTCACGAGTGTGGTCAATTGCATATTGTAGTTCGTGGATGGAGAAAGGTTTGTTGTAGAATTCTTCATTCGTGGAAGTGAAGTCGATATGCTCACTTTCTCTTAGGATCTTTCCCTGTTGGAAAGAAGCCGTATAATTTGTTGATTGTGATATTTGGCTGAAAGTCTGAGCTAGTTTGTCCGCGATGTCCGCTTACGAAGAATAGCCAGTGTCTCCGTCCGACAGTATGTGGATAGGTCGCTCGGGGCGACCTTGGATACGTCTGATATTTCGCCACACTTAGGAAAGAGGGGTGTTTCGATTGATTGTATCAACTACTTGGGTCCAGCTTTCTCGCTTCTTCTCCACGCTAAGTTTGCAGAACACGGCAGATCCCTTTTCCAGGCTACTCGGTTCCTGGGGGAACGTGCGCGGCGGAAGGCCACGCACATTCTGTCATGCCGATCCCTTGCTTCTTTTGCCTCCGGACACCACCAAGATTTGTTGCACTATGGAACTTTTCGTGTAGATGTATGATAAGGTCGTGCTCTGAAATGTCTTCGGGAAGGCCCTCCAGATCATCCCATGCAACATGTGTCTACTATTCCTCCCAGCTGGCTTTCCGATGGTTGAATCGAAGTTCTTGTGCGTCAGGATTGTTTGGTCGGCTTGTAAGGAGCGATATGATCACTGGGTTGTGATCACTGTCATGTGTTGGAGGCAGGACCCCCCAAACGAGTTGGGGAGCTAAAGTAGGGGAACAGATTGATATATCGATGACGGTTTCACTTTCGAGGGTGATTCGTGTGGGTTGTCCGTCGTTGAGGAGGACCAGGTTGTGAGTGTCTATGGTGTTGGCCATTATCACTCCTCTG
>SDVV010027153.1:0-12148 GCA_016164225.1 Gammarus roeselii | reverse complement strand
GGAGTAACGCTGAGAGACCGGATCACCAACGACGTGGTTCGAATCAGAACAGGGATGGTGAAAAAGTTGCAGAACAGAGTGGATTCGCGTGTACTGAGATGGTTCGGGCACATGGAGAGGATGGATGAAGGGAGATTGGTGAAAAGGGTGATGATTGCGGAGGCGAGTGGTCGCAGGCCTAGAGGTAGATCGAAGTTTGGGTGGATGGATGGTCTGAAGCAGGCGTTAGGAAGAAGAGACATGAATGTGGAGGTGGCGAGAGAGCGTGCAATGAACAGGCGTGAGTGGAGAAAGGTTGATTTTGACGCTGCTCTGAAGTCCTTTCCCGACCTTGGCATCCCGCTGTCGGGATAGTTGTGGGTGAGGGGGGCCCGGCCATTATGACGCGGCGGGGGTAAACCAGTGAAAACTGTCGGGCCCTGCTGCTGACGAAGGATCCTCGGACTACACTCGTGACCCAGAGTGTTTGTTGCGGGGGTACCGGCTGGACCCTTTGGCACAAAAGGGCTAAGTTGTATGAGTGTGAGCGTATGAGGGTGTGAGATGCGCCTTGCCGTCGGCCACAACCCTTTCCTGGGGATACGGCCTAGTGTCTGTATCTGTATCAGTAAGTTTTGGAGAGAATTGTGTCACTTTGAAGTTTTGTGTCTATTCTGATGGCAAAGCCTTCGTCGTCGCTGGTGGCAACGCTCAGGACTGGGCGGCCCGTGAAAAAGCCCAGCTCTTTTTGCAGAGTGTATGGACAAATATACGGTCTGTCGTTACCGTCGAACGTGATCTTCAGGTGTTCGGGAAAGGTATGACTATTGTTGAACAACTCGAGTTCATTAAATGGCGTGTATTGCTTCCTCCTTGCAGCCCTCGGAGCTCGGTTGGGGTTTTTGTGGGGAACCCTGCAGCCCTCGGAACCCGTAAGTTGCGGGTTCTTTTGTTTGTTGGTTCTTTACGAGTTCGTGGATATGGAGAAAAATAGCCTTAACATGACCCTCGAGCCTCGTTAGACGGTCGTCAATTGTGCTAGGTTCTGCGGTGAAAACTTCTGCTTCCTTCTCAGTGAGACCGGTTGCTTGGCTTAGTAGATTCCCGATTCCCCGGACGTTCCTGGTTAACTCGTCGATGCGGTTGTCTCTCCGGTCATATTTGGCTGAGGTGGCGCTGGTCATCTTGGAGAAGCTGACGTTCTTGGCCGTTGGAATCTTTGTTTTCGTCACTCTGAAGGGGGTGCTGGTCCCTCCCGGGTGGGGCTTCCTCTTTCCCCCCCATTGGACCCCTGGTTCACGCCAGGGGCCGAGGGTCTCAATCTTAAAGGCCTCTACCGCTTCTAACGTTAACGTTAATTGAACACTTTGCAAGCAAAACATACATGCGGTTTAAGGTCCCAGCACAAACTAGGGACCAGTCTCTGATATCTAAAAGGTTCTCTGAAAAGATCAGTTAATAATCAGTATGTGAACAAACGCGAATTCCCTGCGGTTGAGTAAAGAGTTATCTTCCCAGACAGATACAGATGCTAGGCCGAAATCGCCTGGAAGGGGGGGTTCCGACAGAAAGGCGCAACACACAACCTCATACGTTCACATCTTAGCCCTTTTGCGCTCAAGGGTCCGGCCGGAAGACCCCGCAACACACACTCTGGGTCACGAGTGCGGTCCGAGAATCTGCTGTGGCAGCAGGGACCGACAGTATGACTAGTTTACCCCCGCCGCGTAAGGATGGCCGGGTCCCCCCTCGCCCACGACCATCCTGACAACGTGATACCAAGGGCAAGCAAGCAGATCAGAGGAGCGTCAAAAATCCACTTTTCACAACCATTCTTCACTCACGTCTATTCATTGAACGCTTCCTCGTTACCTCCATATTCAAGTCTCTCCTTCCTAACGCCAGCTTCACACCAACCATCCACCCTAACTTCGGTCTACCTCTAGCGCGGCCTGCGGCCACTCGCCTCCATCACTCTTTTTACCAATCTCCCTTCATTCATACTCACCATGATGTACACAAACCATCTCAGAACACGCGAATCCACCCTATTTTCTAACTTCTTCAACATGCCCACGTCGTTATTGATCCTGTCTCTTAGCGTCACACCAGCCATGCTCATCTCGAAGACATTCAACATTCTTCTCTCTTCTGCTCTCACCCCCCCCCCCCCACGAGTCCAAATTTGTTCAACACCTCACATCAAGAATATACGGAACAATCCGTATATTGGATACCCATTCAGGATATACATTAATTAGAGGCTTACCAAGAACACAGCAAAGGTACTTGTACGTACAATTTTTGAACATCAAAATATTTTCAGTGGTTGACAAATGAGGCAAAAGTTCGATTTCTTGTATTCAACGGCATCCGATTGAATAATTGGAAAGCTTTGCAGGTGAATCTGTTGAACGTCAATGTTGGAATCTTCGTGTCACTTGCCAGTTTTGACAATTAGTGATATCATACATATACATCCAATCCATGCCTTATTTCTCGTCACTGGCAGCTTCTAATATACTGCTCAGATACCTTGACACTCTCACCTGGCAGCCTCTAGGACACTACACAGGCCACACAACCAGTTCACCTGGCAGCCTCCAAGACATTGCTCAAGCCTCATAACCTACTAACCTGGCAATTTCCAAGACACGGTCAGGTCACTGAACCCACTCACCGGGCAGCTCCCAGGACCGACGCGTCATCGTCAGACAAGTCCGAGTCGTCGGTCCAGGTATCCTCCTGCAGCTCCTGGAGGAGAGGATCGTCCGGCAAGACAGGGTTCATGTACCTGAAAAGAGGATTGATCATAGAAAAATAGAGAAAAAATTATGAAAACAGGCCGCTGCTCAGTCTGTGCGCAACTTCATCCACTATGGCATATATATTTTAATCATTTACAAAGCTTACATGAAACTGAAGTAATTGGTACAATTATTTTTAATTCCTGAAACAAGATTCCCAAGAGGAGAGTAAAAATCGTCTTAGTCGCACGTCGCAGTGCAGCACACTGAGGCGTGAGTTTTATTCGAGTTAACGAGCCGTACACAGTTACTACGAACCGACAACGCTGGGCCCGACCAAATGTTTGGTTGCGCCCTAAACAGACACAACCGCACCCCTTACGGAGAGCGGCCGACTGCAATGCAATCGTTACACTCTTCTTATGCAGGCACACACAAATCCTGGCCCACCATCTTGCACGCATACAAACATTAACCTTATACATAGCGTTTTTTATAGTTCAACAAACCTTTCATCGCTGTACAAATGTGCGGCAGGCTTGACAGTGTGGCCTAGCACGGTGCGGTGTTCCTCCAGCATTCGAGGATCATTGAAGAGTTCGCCGCAGCAATAGCATCGACTCTCGGCACCGCAACTCCTGATGTAGTTTATCAAGCAAACCTGTCCGTAGAACTGCAGCCCCTTTGTCACCTGTAGCAAGACGAGAATGACACATATCAAGGGTTTTAGCGCAATGGATTTGTGGCAAGACGAGAATGACGCATATCAAGGGTTTTAGCGCAATGGATTTGTGGCAAGACGAGAATAAGGCATATCAAAGGTTTTAGCGCAATGGGTTGGTGGCAAGACGAGAACGACGCAAAACACGGGTTTTAGCACAATGGATTTGTGGCAAGACGAGAACGACACATATCTCGCCCCTATTGTATAACGTGTACACTGATGAGTGGAATTTCCTTCTAAGTACAGAAAACCAAGGGTGTCATGTCGCCAACTGTTGTGTTAACAATCTTAGTTATGGGGATGATATGGTGTTTAATTCGAGCCTCATTTCCACCGAAACCTCAACGTGAGTCATAATAGGCTCCCCCGTAGGGCGCGACCGTCGTTGATTCAGGTAAGTTCGCACGGCCTCGCGGGCGAGAATGTTAGTCATGTCAAGATGAAGTCAGTACATATATCAATTGCGACATATACGCGTACGAGAGAGTAAGGAGTCAACGCGTATCTTCGTGAATTGTTTTGTTATTTCTGTGCGTAATGGGAGAGAGACCACTTCACTTGCACAGTTGTTTGGGGTTCAGACAGCATCGTATAGTCCGGTGTGTTTTCCGAAAGCGATAAGCTTTTTACGGCAGGTTGGGTCCGTGAGTAGGCTTTGTAGGTTGCACGGGGAATTTAGAAACGCTCGTCGGGTTGCCGCGAGTGCGTTGCGATCCATCAGTAAGTGTTTCACGCTGATAGCCACTTGGTGGCAACAGGGTAAGGTGGCGCGTTTGGTCCTATGTCGACATCCATCAGGTGGTTGTGAGTTATCCACGAGTGTCCCGTGTACAAGCGGTTGATGAACACTTGGTCTTTTCTGTTGGTGAACTTTGTTTCCCATTCTCCGACTGAGGGATTGATTGAAAGCATTTTGTGTCCACTCTGTTGCCACATTTCATCCCATCGGGATGTAATGATAGAGAACCAGTCCCGGTAATGTATTGCGAAAAATTGTTCTTGGAGAGTAGATGCCAGTTTAGCAAGCGAGTCCGCAAGTTCGTTTCCTCTTATTCCCGCGTGCCCGGGGATCCAGCAGAATTCCACCACCTGACCCGTCTCGGTCATCACAAAGAGATCGTGCTCCATTTTCCGTAGAACTGGATGATCGTAGTGCAGTGTTTCAAGCTGGGCGAGGACACTCAGACTGTCTGAGAATACGACGTATTTGGGGAAGCAATGTGTTTTTGCAATATAGATTGCTAGTTCGAGAGCAAGAAGCTCCGCAGAGAACACGGAGGCCTCCCGTGGGAGGGTGGCGAGGAGTGGGGTGTACCCGCACACAGCGGCGGCTCCCACTCCATCTGCGGTTTTGAAGCCGTCAGTGTATATGCGGCGGTGCTCTTAATATTCTTCCTCGAGTAGTCTTAGGAATTCCTGCCGGTACGCGTTACTTGGAGTAGTTGCTTTAGGGTACATTTGCAGGTCTAGGTTGACCGGTGGTGGGTTGATCATCCATGTTGGTGTGTTAATTTGAAGGATTCGGTGGGAAAATGATGACTTAATAGCTTTACGATTGATGTTTAGCGAGGTCAACAGGTTGTCCACACCTAGGGAAAACGGTGGGCATATATTCTTTTAGCCGCAATAAGGCGCTTATCGGATATGCTGGTGATGTGGCTGATTGCTGGGTTGTTGATTAGACTTCTTGTCTTAAAATAGTATTGCAGTGAAAATTTGTCTCGCCGGAGCGGAAGTGGAAGTTCGTTAGCGAGCACGTTAAGGGATTCGATTGGGGTGGAGCGGAACGCGCCGGTTGCGATACGCATAGCTTTGTTTGCGATTATCGAGAGTAGTTTTGGCTGCAGATCCGTAGACAACGGCTCCGTAGTCCATGCGCGATCGTAGTATTGCTCTGAACATCGTCATTTCGGTGTCCGTGTCGGCACCGAACTTGAGGGATGTTGCCGATTGGAGAAGTCCTGTCGACCTATTGCAGCGAGTCGCCAGGGCTGCGATGTGGGGTCGCCACGTGAGTTTAGGGTCCCACATATGAACCAGGAATTTAATCGTTTCTTCGTATGCTAAAGATCTGTTGTGCAGCGCTAGGGCTGGTTTCAGGTGTAAACCGGGCTTTTAGTTTTAGAGGGCGAGAATCGGAATCCGTTTAGGGAAGCCCAGTTCCCGACTAGGTTTAGGCATTTTTGGAGTTCATGTTGAATTGTTATGAGGCTGCGGTGTCTGTAGCTTATTTGTAGGTCGTCCACGTATAGTGATGAGAGCAGTCTTCCGTCTCGGGGAAGAATGTCTGCTATCTGATCGATTTTGAGGATAAAAAGAGTGATATTGAGGACGCTTCCCTGGGGGACGCCCATTTCTTGCGGATATGACGAAGACTGAATGTCGCCAACCTTGACCTTGAAGGTGCAATTTAGTAGAAATGGGTAAATGAGAGGTGGTAGCCGACCTCTCAAAACTTTTACGGTGGAGGTCCTTCAATATCCCGTATTTCCACGTAGAGTTGTATGCTTTTTCAAGGTCGAAAAATATGGAAACCACATGTTCTCTTCGGACGAAGGCCAGTCTAATGTCTGATTCTAATCGTACGAGGTGGTCCGTTGTGGAGTGGCGCTTACGGCCACCGCATTTGATGTTGTTAAGGCCTGCATACATTTCAAGGTAGTCGACTAGGCGTGAGTTCATCATTCTTTCCATAGTCTTACATAGGAGGCTAGTTAGGGCAATGGGACGGTAGTTATGTGGTCGCTGTGACATTTCCCGGGTTTGGGCATCGGGATAATTACGGATTCCTTTCATTGGTTGGAAAAGAATGAATTTGAATACAACGTATTGAAAACATTTAGTAGAAGCTGGAGAGCGTTGTCAGGAAGGTGTTTGATCATGTTGATGTGCACTCGGTCCGGCCCGGGTGAGGTTTCACGTGTGTGGTCATTTGCATATTGTAGTTCATGGATGGAGAAAGGTTTGTTGTAGAATTCTTCATTTGCGGAAGTAAAATCGATATGCTCACTTTCTCTTAGGATCTATTCGCGTTGGAAAGAAGCCGCATAATTTGTTGAATGTGATATTTGGCTGAAAGTCTGAGCTAGTTTGTCCGCGATGTCCGCGTATTAAGAATAGACAGTGTCTCCGTCCGACAGTATGTGGATGGGTCGCTCGAGGCGACCTTGGATAAGTCTGATTTTTCCCCACACTCGGGAAAAAGGGGTGTTTCGATTGAATGTGTTAACTAATTGGGTCAGCTTTCTCGCTTCTTCTCAACGCTAAGTTTGCGGAACACGGTAGTTTCCCTTTTCCAGGCTACTCGGTTCCTGGGGGAACGTGCGCGGTGGAAGGCCCCGCACGTCCTGTCACGCCGATCCTTTGCTTCATGTACCTCCGGGCACCACCAAGGTTTTGGGAAAAAGGTTGAGGGTAAATATTGGGAAATGCATGCGGTAGCTGCACTTAGGAATTTTTCGTATAGATGTATGATAAGGTCGCTCTCTGAAATGTCTTCGGGAAGACCCTCCACATTTTCTCATGCGACATGTGTCGAGTATTCCTCCTAGCTGGCTTTCCGGTAGTTGAATCGAAGTTCTTGTGAGTCAGGATTGTTTGGTCGGTTAGTAAGGAGCGATATGATCACTGTCATGTGTATGAGGCAGGACTCCTCAAACGAGTTGGGGAGCTGAAGTAGGGGAACCGATTGATAAATCGATGGCGGTTTCACTTTCGAGGGTGATCCGTGTGGGTTGTCCGTCGTTGAGAAGGACCAGGTTGTGAGTGTCTATGGTGTTGGCCATTATCACTCCTCTGGGGTGTGTTCTCACGCATCCCCACACTTCGTGATAGCTGTTGAAGTGTCCAAGGAGGAGTACGGGATGATGCAGTTTGTTAAGCAAGCCGGTCATTAGTGCCTTCGTGAGGTCGTGGTTTCGTGACGAGTAGAAAGATACCACTGTAATAGGTCTTGAGATACATATCTTCACTGCGACAGCTTAGAGTTCTGTTCTCAGAGGGAGGAGGTGATGAGGTATGCTTTGATGGATCATAAGTGCCACTGCGCCGAGTGCAGTCACATTATTGTGACCTTCGCGACGGTGTATGACATATTGAGGGATTGTGAAGCTCTGAGGCCTACCACCAAAGGTTTATAGGTGAAAATTAGCGATAATAATTAATCTTCCTTGCTTTTAAGTCCCCGGCAATTCCTCTCAAGTATTGTGTTGTTGTTGTTCATTTCGAATTTGTTTCACGTCCAGATTTTGATGGTCTGGAGCGGTCGCGTGGTTTGTAGGAACTTTCGCGGTGTTTATGTCTAGGAGGCGCAGGTGTCCCATATCGAGAGCGCTCGCATGAGCGTCCGCTTTCTGTAGAGCATGATCTCCTAGACTCACTGCGTGCTCGGCTGTGAGTGCTCTTGTAGGAGGAGGACGAGGGAGTACCCTGCCTCTTCTATGGAGTTTTTTTTAAACATAATGATGGGCTGAGTAGTAGTCGTTGGGATATTTGAGTCGAGTGCGATGCATGGTAGATCAATAGTTTGGGGTATCAGTTCTTCGTTGAAGATTTTCAACGCGTCCTCGCGCAGGCGATGGTCGTTCTCACTTGTGAGATGTTCTGGTGTTGGGCATGTTAGCTGAGGGTTGAATACCTCACTTTGGTTTTCGCTGGGTGCGGTTGCAGTTAAGACGGTCAGAAGTCGTTCAACGCTCTGATCGAGGCGAGCTGTGGTTTGCGGGACGCTGCTAATCATTTTGCTTCGTGGCGAGAGGGTGTCGCGTGTCCCGCGGTCATCGTCGAAGGAATCTTCGCCTCTGGGCCTTTTGATTTTCGGGTTATTGGATCTCTCATCGTAGTCGACCGAGGAAGCATCCATCGCAGTGCTTCCCTGGGCACTGGTGGATTCATTGCTTGGGGCGCCCGCCTCTATTACGAGGGCGGTCGCTGGGCTGGTCGTGGTATTGTTAGTACTAAAGAGGGGTGTTGGGGTCATGGTAATAGTTTGTGTTAACTGTACGCGAGTATTGTCTGATGGCGTAGACTTAGTTGTGGATTTAACTGCTTTGGCGTAATTTAAATTACGGCAGTTTGGGTTTTCGTCATAAAAGATTTGGATGGCTTGTTTTCGTGTGACTCTGCGGTCATCTTGTATGATTGTCATTGCTTTCTGGTCCATCTGCTTTGGGCAGTTGCGGTCGCCTACCTCATGGAGGCATGAGCAGTGGTAGCATTTAGGTTGGCGGGCTGTGCAGTCCTTTCGGTCATGCTTCCCGGCGCACCTCATACAGCGTTGGGGTATGTAAGGCTGGCAGTATTTAATGACGTGGCCGTATTCCAGGCATTTTTGCACATTGCAGGCCATGTCGCCACTGGGTAAGTTTTTGTTTTTCCCTGTTCGCGCGGGATTGCTATGAATTCCGGTGTGTCACGTCCTGGGAAAATAATTTGGTATGCGGTGGTGTGGATGTTTCGTGGTTTAATCAATTCAGCTAGGAAAACGTTGGTGATTCCATAATCCTTTGCTAAACCTGCTGCAAAAGCCCTAGGGTCAGTTTTGGGAGTGTAGTTGGAAGTGTATGTAATTCGTCTTGTAGCATTGAAGAACGGATGTATTTTGACACTTACTTTTTATTTGTCTATTTTGTTAATCCTTTGTATAGCGTTACTTTGCTCGATATTTACGACGTGGGCCAGATAATTCTTTCCCTGTCGGTTTATGTTCATCAATCTGCCTCCCAGTTGTTTGGAGAGTGAGTTCATCATGGTGAATGGGTTCATTGAGGGAGCAACTTTGTTTGCACCGCCATGTACAAGCGTTGTGAGGAAGTGGGTAGGGAATGATGCTGATCTTCTCTCCTGGGTGGGAGGGTCAGCCTGGGGGGAGCGAATCGCGGCCGCAGCCTCACGTCGCCCGACTTTGTGCTCAGTTTGGTATTGCAGGATCTCTCTCTCAGTCATGTCCTGGGGGCAGTCTTCGCGTCCCGTAGGTCGGCAGTTTACTTAGCAGTGAAAGCAGAGAGGTTCCTCGGATGGGCACAAGGGATCGTCTCGCTCATCGTGGTCGTCCTGAGAGCAGTGTGAGCATCTTTTTTTGCCATTACAATTTTGGCTCGTGTGTCCGTATTTCTGGCATTTATACCATCGCTTAGGACGTCTTTCGAAGGGTGTAACCTTGATTTTGGCGTCAAAGAAAGGTATGACTATGTAGTTAGGTGGGGTGGGGCAATTTAATTTAAGCAGAAGGGCCGTGATGGTGTTTCTTCTTGGTTTGATTTTTGGTGCGGTTTTCGCTTCATCTATACATTCCTCGTAGAGGACGAGTCCGGTGATGAATTCGTCGGCTTTATCACTTGGAAAATCCTGGATGTAAATCAGGCCTGAAATGGAAAAAGTTGGGTTTGGTGTGATTTTGCAAGGTTTTCCGCATATTCTGATTTTGGCGAGTATAGTGTCACTTCGAAGTTTTGTGTCCACTTTAATGGTGAAGCTATCGTCACCGCTGGCGGTGATGTTGAGAATTGGACGGCCAGTCATGGAGCCCAGTTTTTCTAGTAGTTTATATGGGCAAACATACGGTCTGTCATTGACATCGAATGTCATTTTCAAGTGTTCGGGGAATTTAGGGCCGTTGTTGAATAGGCTGTGGGCATCAAATCGAGTGTAGTGTCTCCTCTTTACGTTTCTTGGTGTTCGGGCGTTACGAGTTTCGGCTGGGAGGAGAGCGATGTTATCAGAGAGGTCAGAGGCAAAAGCACACGAACAGGTTACGGGTTCCCTGGCCTCTATCCTCTTCATCAGCTCATCCAGTCGGGTATTCATAGTTGCAAAAAGGTTCTCGAGTTAAGTGAGGCGTTCGCTGACTTCACTGGAGGGCGCCGAGCAGTCCTCAGTCTCCAGCTCGGGAAGGCCTATCATTTTGCATATCATGCCCAGTGTATTCTGCATTCCGGTTATATTCGCGTCCAGCTTCAAGACGCGTTTATTTGTGTCGTCGATTACGACCAGAGTCAGGTCTCCTGTCGATGAGGAACTTCTGACGGGTTTGTCTTCCCTTCCGGCAGACTGGTTTGAGTGCAACGCTCTGGAGGGGCCGTCAGCCCTTCTCCGATAGGGCATGGCCTTGCCCATTGTTCAATCCCCAGCTTCTACACGGGGTTCTGGGTAATGAAGGTGGGGCCTTCTTGCTCACCTCTTTGTGCACCAAGGGGGGGATGTAGTTACAAAATGAAAGGGGGGACGGTGGAGGGATCTTCTAACTCAAAACGTATTTACACAAAGGGACAAATGAATATTGGTGTGTAACGAGGACACCGCGGGAAGGCGGGGTGAGCCTGGGATACCTCCAGGGGGTATCCCTCCGAGGTGTCTTATTGCTCTTGCTCTAAAGAGATGATAGTCGATCTCTCCAATTTAGTTGAAAACTTACAACTTTACGAGACGATATTCGGTCTCGGAGCGGTGACCGGCTCTTATTTTGATACAGCAAAAAAAAGTTTCTATACCCTGGAAACTTGTAAACTTTGGAGCTTAGACACTAAGAACAGTATGTGATCGTGTTTTCGAACTCACTGGTCACTCAATGGTTACGATACTGCCTCTGCGCAAAGCTGATATGGTGATGTTAGCACAGACTCTCACAGCATTGCAAAAGCTTCTAGATATCTGTAATAATTTAGCTGGACCTCATGATATTGTATATAACACTGCAAAAACTGTATGTATGCTAGTTAGACCGAAGAGTCTTAGCTACTACCTATCAACTGAGATAAAACTAGGCGGTGTTGCACTGGATTATGTGGATGAATTTCAATATCTAGGGCACATCATTACACTGATGACAAGGATGTTGCATAGCAAAGAAGGCGGCAAAATGCAGTTGGTAACATGCAGATACGAAAATTCTTGTTTGCACCAAGGGAAACTAAAATCCAACTCTTCAAATCATATTGTTACCCGATTTATTGTAATGCACTGTGGAGAAAATACTTTCAATATAGCGTGAGGAAATTAACAGTGAGTTATAATGACACATTTAGACGGCTGATGCAGGTCCCTCGCTTGACGTCAGCGAGCAGGTTTTTGCCGAAAACCAATCAGATCACATCAAGGTACTGTTCCGTAAAGCGGCACACAGCCTTATGACCCGAGTTATGTACTCCTCAAATGAAATCCTCGTTGCAATCTGCTTTGGTGATGCGCTCGCTGCCTCATCATTGTTAAGGCGATGGGAAGAATAACTATGAACATAGGCAGGATAGAGTTGTATGCGGTAACTTATGCTTAGTTGTGTGCGGTAATTTTATAACTTTGTTCTCACTGTAACCCCAAAATAAGATGTCTCAATTGAGATACTATGCCCAAGTTGGTTGTCAATAAAGCTCGTATCATTATTATTATTATTATTATTATATTTATTATTATATCAAGGGTTTTAGCACAATGGATTTGTGGCAAGGCGAGAACAACGCATATCAAGCGTTATAGCGCAATGGATTCGTGACAAAACGAGAATGACGCACATCAGACAGTCCCATGTTTTAACCAGTCAAAAATCCCTCTACTGTGGGTAATTTTTCATCAATAAACGTTTCTACACATCATTTTTATTTTACTTTTCAATGTAAATTAACATCTGTTAAAAAAATACTATGCATACATATCATCATTGAATAAAAATTGTCTCGTGGTGATTCCAAGGAAAGATAATTATTAA
>SDVV010027152.1:0-12148 GCA_016164225.1 Gammarus roeselii | reverse complement strand
AAACTCTTCGTGTCACTACCGTATCCTGGAAGTAGGTTTCCTCTGAGAAGAATGAAGGAACGTGTGAAGCAGCATCTTGGCGAAGAAACATCGTTCAATTGCAAGAAACGTCTAATCACAAGAGGGAACACGTCACCCTTTGAGATATATGGGGACGCAAATCTACTGGAGTCCGTGCTCTTTGACGAGAACATTCGTGAAGAGAGAACCTGCCTACAGCTTTTCAAGACCAACGTGCGCTTACCAAGAGACTTTGACCTGGCAGATGAACAGAGCGAAGCAGATGTACGAGAACGGATTAGGGAGATACAGGTAAAGAGTAAAAGACGAAGGGACCCAGTGCAGGGCGCGGCAGCTATATAATGGAGGTCAATAACGGTAGCAGAACAGAAGTTCAAATTGCCTCTCTGAATTGTTTTGGCTTAGCGGGAAATTGTGAAGCCTATGTCGCAGACCTCTGCAAAACAACTCAGTTAGTAGCTTTGCAGAAGACGTGGCTTCATTCTTAGTAGCTTAATTTACCGTTCTCTCTGGGAGAAAAGATAGTTTCATTCTCAATTTCCTCTGTCGATGAGACGAGAGAAATCAGGGTAAGGAGGCCACATGGGGGTTTGACATTCATTTGGCAACAATCTCTGAGTCCACATATAAAAATTAGGAAATACGATTTTAATAGAATCCTTGGTCTGAGCGTTACAATCAACGAGAATTCGGTTATGTTCTTAAATGTTTACTTCCCTGTCAACTCCGGTGAAAATCTGGAGGAATATCTCAGATGCATGGGTGTTCTTGGGGGTATATTGGAGAGTAGGTAGGAGCAACAAGTGTGTATTTTACGAGATTTTAATGCCTCACCACACACAAATAGGTTCATTGAGATTGAAGAGCTATTTGCTGAGCATAATGTTGCATTTCAGGACACATGGCTGCTGCCACCGGACACGTACACGCATGTGAATCACGGTTCTCTTTTCACCTCATGGATCGATCATAATGCTTTGTCCTTTCTTTTAGTAGATGCATCCTGTCACTTGCTGCCCGATTTTGCCTGCTCGGATCACCGTGTTTTAGGGGTAATTCTGTGTGTAGAGGGAATGCAGACTCCTAGACAACCTAACTCTCGCGAGGTTAGGACGATTGATTGGAATTTTGATAATAAGAGACTACTGGACCAATTCTATGCTGAGCTCGATGTCCTTCTTGCAAATTTTCCTGATAGGCTTCTCAGAGTGAATGAAGATGTTGATAACGTAAGATTGAATGATCTGTATGGCTGTACGAGGCAGTGTATATTAATTGCAAGGCGGCGTGTTTTTGGCAGTAGAAAACCGAGCAAATATAACGTCCCAGGTTGGAATGAACGAGCACGAGAACTGAATTATGCTGTACGAGATGCCGTATTTATTTGGAATATTGCTGGAAGGCCTCGGGGAGGTCAACTCGCGGTAGCAATGCGGATAGCAAAATCACGGTTTCGTAGAAAACTCGCGTTTTTTAGAGAGAACGAGCAACAGTTGCGTGCGCAGGCTCTTCTAGCAAAATTGCGAGAAGGTAAATGTAAGTATTCGGTCGCTTAATCCTAAGAAGGAAGCGGGCGTAACTGGGGAAGCAAGCATTGCGGGGGTCTGGGGGGAGCATTTCCAGCACATTGCTAATTCTGTTGACACGGAAGAGAATAGAGGATGGGTGCAAAACGCCCTCGATAATGTTCCTACTGTTAACGAAATGGTTTCGGTGGCAGAGGCTAGGAGCATTGTCAGAGGCCTCATAAATAACAAAGCTGATGGAAATGACGACATACCGAGTGAAGTGTTTATGAATGCTTCCCACAGACTGACTGCAGTGCTTGCTCTCTTCCTTTCGGGTTGCACTCCTGCTAGGGAGCTACCAAGAGAGGTAATGCATGTAAGTGTGGTTCCTATTCTGAAATGTAAAACAAAGGACACTTCTGATATAAATAATTATCGCCCCATCGATATTGCCACCTCAATTTCCGAAGTTCTTGAGCAGGTTTTTCTTGCAAGATTGCAAACATTTCTGTATACCGAAAAAAAGTCAGTTTGGATTCAAAGAGGGCCATGGAACTGAAATGGCGATATTCGCATTAAAACAAACTGTTGAGTATTACAGATGTAGAGACTCGCCTGTTTTTCTGTGTTTCTTAGACGCGAAGAAAGCTTTTGATTGAGTAAACCATTGGACTTTGTTCAGAAAGTTAATTGAGATAGGAGCCCCTCTTCATATTGTGCACTTGCTTGTATTTTGGTACAGGGAACATGAATTCTTAGTGCGATGAAGTAGTTCGAAATTGGCCACTTATCATTGTAAAAACGGAATTAAGCAGAAAGGTCAGCTATCGCCACTGTTCTATAACGTGTACACTGATGACTTCAATTATCTTCTAAGTAGAGAAAACCAAGGGTGTCATGTCGCCAACTGTTGTGTTAACAATCTTAGTTATGCAGATGATACGGTGCTGTTAGCACCGACTCTCTCAGCAATGCAATACATTTGCTGAACCTCATGATATTGTATATAACACTGCAAAAACTGTATGTATGCTAGTTAGACCGAAGGGTCCTAGTTACTACCTATCGACTGAGATAAAACTAGGCGGTGTTGCACTGGATTATGTGCATGAATTTCAATATCTATGGCACATCATCACAGCAGATTGCACAGATGACAAGGATGTTGCAAAGCAAACAAGGCGGCGAAATGCTGTTGGTAACATGCTGATACGAAAATTCTCGTTTGCACCAAGGGAAGCTAAAATCCAGCTCTTCAAATCATATTGTTCCCCCATTTATTGTAATGCAATGTGGAGAAAATACTTTTAATATAGCGTGAGGAAATTGACAGTGAGTTATAATGACACATTTAGACAGCTGATGCAGGTCCCTCGCTCGACGTCAGCGAGCAGGAATTTTGCTGAAAATCAATCAGATCACATCAAAGTACTGTTCCGTAAAGCGGCACACAGCCTTATGACTCGAATAATGAATTCCCCAAATGAAATCCTCATTGCAATCTGCTCTGGTGATGCGCTCGCTGCCTCGTCATTGTTAAGGCGATGGAGAGAATTACTATACGCATAGGCAGGATAGAGTTGTATGCCGTAACTTGTTCTTAGTTGTGTGCGGTAATTTTATAACTTTGTTTACACTGTAACCCTAAAATAAGATGTCTCAATTGTAAAACAATGCCCATGTTGGTTGTCAATAAATTTATTATTATTATTATTATTATTATTATTATTATTATTATTATTATTATTATTATTATTATTATCATAACAAAAGTATGAATTAATCAAAAACTTCTAAGTGGCTAAACTGTAAACAAAATACAAACATTTATAAAAAGAAGACTTGCGGGAATAAGCATGTAGCAAAGACCTGCGATTGGATAACATAATTGAGATGTACATTCAATTATTGAAGAAATTTCAACACTAACACTCAACACAATCCGGTAGAATAGTTCTCCAAGGTAATATGGAACCGGACCCAAATCCAATGTCGAGAGGGGAAACAAACCAAATTTTTGAATCATTTCATCCAAATAAGCGTATTATATACCCAACATCACATGAAAATAGGCAAATTTATATCGAATACTGATATATTCCTATGATATCAAAGCAAAAATATACACCAAGATCTAAAAAATAGCTTAATAAGATTTTCTACTCTACCCTAAGCAACAGCGATTAACTATTGTATACGGTGTATCCTACCGCATCCAGATGATGAATCCTACTCCAATATCCGACGTGATCTGGTTCATGACTAAGATCGTATACTAACATAACAACCATACCGAAAATAACTGACATCCAACGCTCAGTTAATGTGATTTTTTTTATTTTATACTATCATACCATTCAAATCTATAATAAATTCCTAGACCTAACTGATGCTATGCCTCTGGGAGTACAAATCCAAGCCTATTGTGTCATAAAAATGAACTCTATAATGCTTTACTAGGTCACTTCTCAGCAATCTACCACTGATATATAACAAATTTAGAGGTAACTTACAGTCATGATACGATGCCACAGACGTACCTGGCATCTGTTAACCCCTTGTCTCTGAACAGCCTAGGACAAAGATACATCCTGGACATAACCAAAATCTAGACACATGTACAGTGGTCAAGAATGAGTCTCAGAGAGTGTGTGTGTGGTCATAAAAAGCTTGGGTTCTGTTTACTGGTGACTTAAGTAAAACGTTACTAGCGTATGAAACTCAAGATCGACGTCTACAAGAACGTACATAATTCACGTTGAACATGGATGAAGTCCAAAATGACAACCAAAGAGTATAAACCTCCTCTACACTAGGACCCATCCATCCAGAAAATTATCATCTAAACGTTAAAATACACATTTGCTAGGGATCAAAGACGAAAAATCCACAAAGATGCAGTACGGACTTACACCTCTTAAACATACATTCCAATGATTCTCGTGGAAAAAAACATAACATCAGGAACATATAAAAAAAAAGCTAAATTAGGTTCTCTACTCTGCTATAATTCACATGAAAATTGTACTACATTATGGTATCCATCCTAATGAATTGGTTCATTTACACAACCAAGCATTAACCGAATGAGCTTTTGCCTAGGGGACAGTCTAACTCCTCCTAAATATTGAAGAATGGTCGTACAATAAATATACAATACCCTAACAGTAAGACCAAATTTGTAACAAATCGTCTGTTCTATATCTATAATAACCACGTCAAATATTGTATCAGCATGAAAGAAGATATATAAATCACTAAAAATTAACAAAATGTAACTAAATTAGACCTGAAATAATGTTCTATATTGTAAACACGAACGTAATATATCCCAAATTGTATAAATAACCAACAGATTGCATTGAAGATGGAAATTCAACAGAGAAGCTACAAAACTGAAAGACTTATACTAAAACTCACGAGATGAAACAATGCAAGAAGATTGATTCTCTACCATACCCAAAACATACATTAAACGTGATGAATGAGAATGAACAATCATGTAACCAAACAAACAAGAAATGTGTATAAGATTCCAAGACATGCAGGCGACACAACTGAAACCTATAGTAAATACGGTATAGTACATACAAAATCTAATGAAATTAGTCTCAACATCAGTCCCTAACAGGGTTGAATTAACATCTCTTTAACTAAAGTAACCACGGTTTAATCGTAACAGATGTGTCATATATACATATAAAACTACCACAATGATGCAACAACCAAGCAATTATGCCTGAAATAGCTTGCTACATGGATGCTTCAAGCCTAGAAATACCCTAAAATGCCTAAAACTGTATGAGTTAACTGATCGAAATTCCAAAACACTAAAAATTCAACATAAATCAATCAATCATTACTGAGTATATACTGTATAACATAATATTTTAACTTACAGTAAATCCATATCGTTCAGGTATTTTTGCTATTGGAAAAACGTGTCAATGGAACACTGATATAACTGTTTCAAAACTGGGTAATGCAATATGGGGTAGATAGATTCTCGACCGTAGGTGCTGCATCATCTCACAATACATACCTAAACTCGCAAATAATCATACTAATAATCCATACTATTCCTATAGATAATATATACATATGAAATCAATAGATGGGAAACACAGAATCTTGCCTGCAATCCTACCGTCAGGCTGGTACAAACAGGGCTATTCGCACACTAAGGCTGCAAATTGAGTTATAAGACATACCTACCACACTAATCCTATAAAAGAATATATAGTGATGAATGAACAAAACATATAAAAATATCCCAAGCCCCACCACTTCGAGCCCACCAATCAAGCATTGAATGAGTCATATATACCACAACTAGATATGAATATCAACATATATGTTCACAGAAAGAAAAAAATATATAAACAATAAACCATCCATGACCGAGTTATTCACTCACAGCGTAGCAAACGTGACACGGAAACAAATTTATAAGACATGGAACAGGTAAGAGCAAACGCACATAATCTTCCAGGAGCACATCCATCGTTTTGCTTAGGGGATCCCTACGCCCCGCCCCCACCAGAAATTTTGAATAACACTAATCCTACCAGAACCGAATAAATATATATAACGAGCAACAGTTAGTGTCCAATTATACTCCACTACAACCATCTAAAGAAAAAAAAACGTCTAAACAAATACAATGCAGATCATAAATACACTATAAATGAAAATGTTCATAACATTAACCTTGCCAATCAAGGCCGCAAGCCTGCTTCCATCCCACCGTTCCCCTTCCGCCCCCCCCTTCCGGTCTCCCCCCCCTTCTCCCCGTCCGTTAGCTGACTCGGGCACCAAACCAGTTGCGGGACCCTCCGCCCCCGCCCTCCCCCATTTCTGCGCGACCCCTCATACGCTCGGTGAGTCAAGGTGCATGCATCGCGCCCTACCCCGCCCACCAAAAGTAACTCTTTTATCCCTATCTATAATCCTTCACTAATTTGCGTTTAGACGTTATACTTACTACTTATATGTGAACAAGTAAAACAGCACTGTATGCACCCACGCCCTCATTATGCCAAGTACCGACGGGTTCGGTTGTGCATGTCGAAAAAAAACGTCGGTAACCGTACCGGTACCACGTTAAACAATATCGCCGGTCACGGTATCGGTATTTGCTGCCGGCATTTTTTTCCATTAAAAAATATATAACTTTGGTCCAATAAATGTCAATAATTTCTGTAGATAATTAATCATGATACCACTTTCGAATAAAAATTGTGATTAAAGTTAGAAACGCCACATATCCACCCATTTCTGCCCCAAGCGTGCAATGAGTGTTATACAGGGGGATTCAGAAGTATTTGAACAAACTTAAATGTAGGGTTGGGCTAGGTAAAATGAATTTATTTTACTCTATGAGGGCGTGTCGGAAAAAAGCTTAGTTCTTACGTAAAAGTCAGAACGTGCCGATGAGAAAATGAACAATTGAAATCAGAGCAGACATATGATCATTAAGGAACAATAGAGAGTTGTAAGCTAGGTAAGGTATTTGCAGTCGATGTTCGTAATGCCGCTCATCGGCTGCGTTGTATGCCTGGAAGCGCCGGCACAATGATTGCCGGACGCGTCCGAAGACATCAGGAGTTTCGGTAATCCTTGCAGAGGCGTCAATAATCCTGCCGATGCCGTAAATTATGTGCTTTTGTACAAGCACAGTATTTATTCATTATTCGGTCCATTGACGTTGATAACTTTTCAGCAGATCGACTGCTTAATTTAAAAGAAAGCTCGGAGTTCATCTTTATCTTCGCTGCAAAGTGCAGTAGTCTGCCGACCGTTAAATTAGACGCTAGGTTTTAATGTTTGATCCATTCGTACTTTTCAGATTTTAGGTCTTCGTAACTTTTTATCTGTTGATTTTAGGACACGCCTTATACAGTAAAACGAACTTATTTTACCAAGCCTAACCTTATATTAAAATTTGTCTAAATAATTCTGAAACATTCTGCATACAGTAGAAACAGTGTACAGACGGTAACGATTCAAGCATCTTTACCACGGGTGTAAATGATCGTTTGCGTCTCTTTTATTCTCAATACGGCATCATTAGGGCGCTCTCATTTTGCAAGTGAAGTTAAATCATAGATAACAGTCAATATAATCTTAACGTGTCGGATCGAGGTATCATATGGATTCTATAATGTCTTCAATTGGATGACTATTAAAGCCTGTAAATCTAGTGATCAAAGATGAAAACAATTTTAAAAATAGTCATTAAAAGAATAAAGGAGGCTTGAATTTTATTATACCAGATGGATGCAGCTTCCAACCTAAAGTTTTCTGATACGGAAATGACAAATATTTGAACCGTATTGCAATTTTTCGAGCGCAAGTTACTAGCAGAAATCCTAATACTTTGATTAGATGACCGACCAACCTCTGCTTTTGCTGAAGATATACGTTTATTTCAGAAAGTTAATGCCATGTCGATAAAGTGTCACAACACCAGAACCAAGCTGAATTCTTCTGAGTGCAACGATTAAAAAGGGGTGAGTGATGTAGAGGACAAGTGTCCCTACAATTGATATTAAAATAAAAAGATTAGCATACCTTGTTCATGGTGCTCATTCAAATAGACCGAATCATGGGAGACGACATCTGAAATGTAAGTTTCAGACCACTAGTTTGAACTACTCTGCTAGCGGCGACATCGTGTAAGCCTGCAGCAAGGCATTGAACCAATTCACTCATTCGATAATATTCTTAAAGCGTGGTTGGTTCAGTGAGTGTCCACCTGCCAATACTGGGTAAGTTTTTCAGTGTATTTTGTTGTTTCATTACAGCTTCTTTTTAAGCATTTAGGAGGGCTTAGAATATGTATATAAATATAATAAGTTATTTAGGAATGATCATACAGTGACAATATGTCTACTGGTCAGCCCAGTGTACAGAACCAGGCTGAAAGTGTTGGCTGATTTTGTATATAGCTATGGTAGAAGACAAGTGTCCCTACAGTCTAGCCTCGTAATCTCTCATTTGAATCCCATATTCAACCTTTGGTCAGTCATTAAGCGAAAAAACAGCTAGGTTCTTCTGAGTTCAAAAATTAAATGGTGTTGGTCTAGCCTCGGTATCTCGGATTTTGAATACGATATTAAACCCTTGGTCAGTCATTAAGCGAAGATTTTATAGTAATAGCATGAACAGTAATTTACGAGCAATTACGACACCTGACAGCGGGAAGCAATCAAGGAAGAGCAAGCATCAGTAACACTGTCCGAAATGTATATATTTTCCATTTGTTGATTATCATATTAAACAAATTGCAAAACAATGAGCACATATTTCTGAATAAGTTAAAATGTGAACAGATCAAAATTTATTCTCACAATAGCGGGCCAGGAATTACATAGTCAAGGTTGATGTAAAGTTTTACCATGAATTTTGAATTTGGTTCCCGGCCTGATTTGGAGGGGCTAGTGAATCAGACACGAATCGGTGATAACTGATCAATAAGCTCATAGCTGTTATTATTGATCAAGAAAGTCTGATATCCCCAGATGAAGGGCATCTCGACACTAATGAGCATTGATGCTGGTGCAAATTGGAACTGAGTAGGTTAGTTTCCCACAACGTATTTATTTTATTATCATAAAAAGGCACTTGACGTGTTGCAGTAAGGCTGGCGATGTGGCTTCGGACGAAGGCCACTTACAGAGGACTGAGGTTGTTGTATACCTTGGAGAGGGTGGTCTTTTTATTGCAACGTTGACAAGGAATTACTTGTGTCGGATCTGTTAGTCCAAATTCAAGTTGTTGGTCGCATTGAAGGAGCAGAAAAGACACAGAGAAGAAACCAAGAGATTGAAAAGACTAAGATGAGGTTTCTGGTATTCGCTTCTCGCCTCTCATTTAAAAGAAACAGATTTATTGATGATTGGAAAAGAATTTCACGTGCTCTCCACCGACACTTAATCACTGGCAATGCTACAAAAAGGACAATTATGAACATCTGGTGATACTTTTATCAACCAGCAACCTAGGTGAGAGCAAGACCTAATTTCGTACCCGCATTTCGGGACATAGAAACAGAATTTAACAATTGTGGACCATATCCAGGAAAAGAAAGATTTGATGTTTTTTGTTACTCGTCACTGTTCAACCAACGAGTTAATTATAGTCAGTTGTGCTTTATAAATATGTATATACTTAATTGATATGGACAATTTGCAAATTTTTAGCCCACACTGGAGTGTGGATTTAAAAATATTGGGTGGTGCGTTGAATCATGAATGATGAAAAAAATAAAAATAATAATAATTGATGAACGGCTGAAATTGATCTCCTGCCGTTCTCACAATCTCTAGTCACGGATTCAGCGCATGACTGACCGTTGAGCTTCCAAAGTTATGGGACGGCAGTTATAAATTGATCGGCCATAGAATTGAAGCAAGCAAAACGTCGCGCAAAGGGTGCGGTATTGGATAACTATAAGTACGTTGAATTGCATTGAGTAGTTTCCTTATCTGACTCCATCTTGATCGCCGGCGGGTGTTTGCCTATTTTTAGTCCTGGAGAGAGCTGCGACGAGGTGCAGGGGGAGTGATTGCGAGATAATTTTTACATATATTACACGAAAACGTAAGGTTTATGCAAAATTGAGGAATGTTAAATCGTGTATGTATAACATGAAATTGGGAATATTTCGTCGTAACGAATGAATTGACATTGGTGAGATGCGAAGATGCATATGATCAAACGATGCTAGGTTCACAAGTGGCCTTCATAGGCCGGGGTAGGGTTGACAACCTAACGCGTCGTGCAATACATATTGCAATAAGGAGAAAGACTTCGGTAGACATCGTGGAATGAGCACAGAAATACCGATGGACATGTAATAACAACGGTAAAACTTATTCGACGGTGACACGTGACTGAATGATAATATAACAAACACATGAATGAAATGAATGGTGAACCTACAGCCAGCCGTGACTTGATCTAGTTGCGATTCGCACAGTTGAACTATTTATAGACCCGTCCTAGATCACACGGACAATGTGAAGAGTATGACATCTCACTTTCATTGTACTGACGGGAAAAACACTTTACAATAGTCCGTTACTATAGAGATAACATGAATAGTATCATGGTGAAATAAAATTAAGACGATGTATACATCGGCGGCACGAAAGCCCCGCGGTTACATGAAATACCAGGAACACCCGATATTGGGACTTACGGAATGGTGAAGGCTTGCTTTGCTACGATGAAGAGCTCAGTTTACGCGACGACTCGGTTGGCGCACTGAATCTGATGAATCCGACGTACAGCTCCTAGTGATGACGATGATCAGAGCTGTGTGGAAGTTGTAGACTATGACACCCGAGCGGTGGCTGGCGGTTGGAGCGATGAGCACAGTGAGGTTAGTGCAGAACTGAAGGCACACGTGGTTGGTGAGAATGGGTAATAGCGAGATGATTTGGCGCTATACATGCACTGAAATGGGAAAAAATGTTGTGATGAAAACCCATATCTTTTTCAAAATGTGCCTGGTACCACTATCGCTAAAAAAAAACTCTGAACGTACCGATGTTACTATTTGCCGTACCTACCAGAAAAGAGTAATGCCGGTAGCTGAACCGTCAGTAAAAAACTCCCGTAGTGCTGCCGGTATTTGCGACACCGGTATTGCCATCTATGCATACGCCAACCTGATTCTAAACGCTTGTCTAGTTACTATTGCTAGAATTACAGAATTGATTCATATTCTAGATACAGATTGACTCGCGCTGAGGCTCCGGTGGAAATGAGGCCCCAAATCAAAAATAGATTCAAATAAAATGAAATCGGGATTGACTCTATACCAGCTATTTAGAAAGCTGTAACGTCTCGACCAGACCTGTTTCTGCACCAGCGATGCGCTCGCTGGGTCGTCAATGTTAGAACGCTGGAGAAAAATACTGTACACACTGGAAGGAAGATAATATGTGTCCGTTAGGAATAAAATTGTTATTTCTAATGTGCTTCCTTATTGGACGTTTCTGTTCCAGTAACCTATCGGATCACTCATACTTTTGTTATAACAACTTTTGTATCAAATGTACTTTACGCCCTTGATGGTTTTTAATAAAGTGCATTTTTTTTATTATAATTTAGTTTTACTCACTCATACGAGTTTAACGTCTTCTGGAACATCCGTGATAAACTCACAAACACATTTTATAAGACATGCCTTCGTCATCATATTCGTTCATGTCCGCATTTTTGGACTTTGGTGGGGGAACTTACCCTCATGTTGGGTTGCGTCTTTGTAGATTCCATTAAATTCATTTGTAAGGGTTTGCAAGCCAAGTCCTGCATTGCTCTCCCCCACGTTAAATTATGTATGTATAGATATACAGCCTTTAGTATTAAATTATAAACTGTACAATGTAACATTAAGGTATCATACATATTTAAGTCATTGTATTAACCTCCACTGAAATGTGCCACAGATGCAGTATTCCCTCTGATGGCGGGATTCCCTCAGTGGTGGCAGTGCCAAAATTGTGTGGCGCAAAACAACCCTGGAGGGCAGCCAATAAGCTCGTGTGGCGCCAACAACCGCCTGAAGGGGCAGCCAATCAGCAGCTGGAAGCTGCACGTAAGAGCCT
>SDVV010027151.1:0-12149 GCA_016164225.1 Gammarus roeselii | reverse complement strand
GTCCTGAATTGTCAATTTGTGAAGCACACTTCATTTCGGAAGAGACTCTTACTGTGTGGTTGTCCCAATTGTATGCGACTAATCTAGCTTCATTTTGTTGTTGAAGCAAGCCTGCCTTATGCAAATAATCAAACTTTTTTTTATTGCTGGCAATTCTGGCTCACTTTAGATGCGACTAATTTAGTTGATTTTAATTTGCTGGCAAATTTATCCCACATTAGATATCTTCATCAGAACATGCATATCCCAATGTTATACACTCTTATCCTAGCCCTCAAGCTTCTATTAGCTTGGCAGCGGCTGTTTTATAAGATTTTTCTTCTAATGTCTTCATTTTGACCATGAATATTCTTGTATCTGTATTTCTAAATCAATCAATAAACAATCAATCAATCAATCAATAATGCGTTAAACCTTGGCCAGCCACACTTATCGTCTAGTTAAAGGCTCTATTTTCCTTCATAACTACTGAGTTTGCGCTATTAAGAAAGTGTTAACCTCTCGTAACACCTCCAACAGGAGTGAGAGCGACTCATTCTAGGGGTGATTGCCCTCATTTCGATAAGTGAGGATTGCGAAAGAAAAATAGAGTGCTAGGTTTCAACGTGATCTATAGGCGCCCGCAGGCGGCGTTCACGACCAAGGTTCAGAGGTACCGTTGATGTAATGCCTAATAAATGAACGTAAATACTTTTCAGCTGTGTGGATACTTCCATGTTTGCATAAATTATCTAAAAGTCTACAAAATGACGCAAATTAGTAGCAGAAGAAGCAGAAGGGCATAATTGTACGTTGCATTAATTTTCCCCCGCTTTTTCGTTTAACCATCAAATACGAAAACACGAAAATGGTTTCTTGTATAGAAAATTGTGAAGCTTGGCTGACGTTACAGACAGTAAACTAGATTCATATAATTGAATAATATCTGGCACTGAGCGATAACCTCTCAGCAATAACACCGAACTATTGTTCGTTTGTGTAGTAGGAATAGCTTGACCAATGCTTGCGCGTAGGAAATCCTTTGTACATGTACACTCCTGCTCAAGAAGTGAATTTAGGCCTCGTCTGTTTCCTGTGGTTACCCTCCGATAACACTGAGTATCCAGGGCAGGAAGGCGCCCACGCGAAGGTGTATGGTGGGGGCGTCTTCCACACCGCACCCCAACCCTGCGTTGGTCAGCCCCACGATGATGTAAGCCTCTGTCGCTTCATCCCACAGGTTGACGGGACCGCCGCTGTCGCCCTGCCAACATGGCGAGTGGAGGTAACGTGCAAAATAATCTAACCAAGGATAAGTTTAAACCCAAAATATATCTAGAAAAGAGATCTGTGGGTTGTGAAAAGTCAGAACAATGATAGGCTTTTAAGTAGCACTTTTAGACCGACTCACTTTAAGAGACATGCACGGGCTTTGCTCAGTTGCCGATTCAGGAGGAGAGCAAAGAAGGAAGGGATCCATCTTAGTTCATAGCACACAATCCCAAACGGATGCGAATGAAACAAAACACTCTCCCCTACATCTTTTCAGTTATTATTATTGTTCAGGAACAAATAAACCACACTTTTCAATAAAAAATACAACTATTTGTATAAGGGAAACACTTTTTGGGTTTACATTGTTTGTTGAATAGTTTCTGATTCCGTCCATTGATATGTTTTAAAGATGAAATTTTTGTGACCAGAAATCCTAACCCGCTTTTTTCAAGTGAATCTTAGTGCGGTTTTGACCCGAATTATTGGTCTCGAATGATTAGGTCGCTATCGTGTAGTGTTCTGTTCCTTAGAATTTGTGACTATACGCTCCATTAAACACTTTTACCCTATAGGAAAACATGTCATACGGCATCATCATTTATGTATGGTGTAATGGAAACAGGGTTTATTGCTGTAATTGCCTCCTCTCGTACTTCGGGTTCGTTAATAAATTTCTTGCAGCCCTGCCATTGATGCGTGATTGAAGGGCGCTGACCGCTCACTGTATTTATTTAGACAAAGAAGACGGCCAACAGTATTGATCATGTGAGCAACATTCAGGCAAGACGTATGATACAATTAACAAATGCTTTTTACAACATTTGTAATTTGGGGGCCTATAATTTTATATGCCTAGCAACTGCTAATAAGATACACTGACCGAAGTTACATCGTAGGCCTTCAACAAGACAAGCCATTATTCCTTATCTGAGGTATACAATTGGAGATTGGATAAAATGTCATCACGAAAAAGATTGTCAAGTCTATAAATATTTAGAAACGTCGTGTACTATGTCCATTTGGTAGTCATAGTATTTGGGCCATCTGAATCCAAATGTTACGGATGAGGTAGCGAAAAGGATGTAATGTATTTAGTTTCTATAAATTAATTTTCCCTTCATTGCTAACCAGGAAAAGACCTGATTTTTTTTAATTTCCCTCAAATTCAGTGCTTTGTGTTTGATACTAATTTAATGTCGTGTTCATTAGCTTGAATTTTTATTTGATATTTCTTGTACTATTAATGAATAATGAAAAAATTAGCAAACTACATATTTGTACACGTAGCATCATTTTGTTTTGCTTGAACGCACATATTTGTTAATAATGCATCATTTAGGCTGTAATTTATGCTCTTCTGTTATTAACACCATTGTTTGAAAAACTTTGCCTCTCCATAACACAGTCTAACCTTGCAGGCGCTCCTGTTGGCCTCTCCTCCTGCGCAAAATGTCCTGTCATCAGAGATGTACAGCACAGGGACCACTTCAGAGTACGCCTGCTGGCAGAACCGTGTCTCCCTGACCGTCACCTCGAGGCTGTGAGGACCCGTTGCTTCCACTGCTGTGTCTGCAGCTGTCAAAAAAGAGTATTCATTATATTATTCGCTGTATTATTAGGATTACTGTATTGAAATATTAATCGCTTCATAATTTGAGTGAAATTTGAGGTAGTAACCTCATTTAATAGCAATCTCAGGGGTGAATTGTCGAATATATTTCACAATAGGAAACTTCTAATACTCTGGGTGCTGAAAGTTTTTCAGCGGATATGACAGTGTCCGGTTATGACAGTGAGCTGAAGTGGAGTGGCGCAGGTGCGCGTGCGCTTGAATGTTTGTTAGCGCGGAAGCACGTGTGCTGAAAGTTTTTTAGCGGATATGACAGTGTCCGGTTAAGACAGTGAGCTGAAGTGGAGTGGCGCAGGTGCGCGTGCGATTAAATGTTTGTTAGCGCGGAAGCGCGTGTGCTGAAAGTTTTTTAGCGGATATGACAATGTCCGGTTATGACAGTGAGCTGTAGTGAAGTGCCGCTAGTGCGCGTAGGCTGCTGATGAGCGCGAAAGATGGGCTCCCGACGAGGGTATGTAAATATCCGCTCATTCGAATGTACGAGCAGCTCCGCAAATAGAGACTTTTCGCGCTTTGTTTTTTGACATCCCTACAATGCGATAGAAGGTTTTAAGTGCGTATAAGCATACAAATGTATTTTTTCTCCAGGCGGATATCTATACACATTCACTCATAAAAATATACATAGATACATACAATCTTATTGCAGGGATATTGAAATTAAAACGCATATATTTGATTTCCATCGTTAGGTGTGCGTTTTTTGTGAATAAATTGTATGACTTGTAATTGTTTCGTCCCATCACACAAAGTGGTAATTGAGGTGAATAGAATCATCGATTCGCCAGAAATAATGATGCTTTGCATGTCGAATACAGGATAACAGAAACTGCCTGCAGAGCTTTTCCGATCACAGGACCAAAATCTTGGAACAACCTCCCAACAGTCTTGAAGAATTGAAAATCTAACACGTTATTCAGTAATACACTAAACAAATTAAATCTGCAATCAAACGATTATGTTCACCTTACAAACATCTTCGGCAAAAGAGTTCAAAAAAGCAATAGTATAGTCAACAAAACGATAACCTTAACAGGAACACTCACAGCAGCGACTGCGGCAATAGAACTCAAATTTCATGTAATCAACATCTTCAACATGAATCGTTGGGTACCAACCAATCAATCATTCAGCATCAGACTCCAATAATCAACAACACTAAACAAATCTTGAGCAAGTGGATCACCAGTAGCAAACGTCTTGGTCGTTGGCGTATGAGAAAAACCGCATCAATCGCGCCTCTACATCAAGGAGGTGTTATAGTTCCAACCTCTCTTGCTCTATACTAACTGGGTCGTCTCATCGCTGATGAGCGATGGCAGCTCCAGCAACGGAGCAAATGCAGCAAATGGAAAAAGGGCCAGTGCAGCCTGACACTCTGTCAGCAGGCTGCAGCAAGCCTGCCACTCTGTCAGCAGGCCGCAGCAAGCATGCCACTCTGCCAGCAGGCCGCAGCAAGCCTGCCACTCTGTCAGCAGGCCGCAGCAAGCATGCCACTCTGTCAGCAGGCCGCAGCAAGCATGCCACGCTGTCAGTAGTGGCATGTTTGTTGCGTATGCAAATGCAGCTAATGGAGAAAGGGCCAGTGCAGCCTGCCACTCTGTCAGTAGGCCGCAGCAAGCCTGCCACTCTGTCAGCAGGCCGCAGCAAGCATGCCACTCTGTCAGTAGGCCACAGCAAGCCAGCCATTCTGTCAGCAGGCCGCAGCAAGCATGCCACTCTGTCAGTAGGCTGCAGCAAGCCTGCCACTCTGTCAGCAGGCCGCAGCAAGCATGTCACTCTGTCAGCAGGCCGCAGCAAGCCTGCCACTCTGTCAGCAGGCAGCAGCAAGCATGCCACTCTGTCAGCAGGCCGCAGCAAGCATGCCACGCTGTCAGTAGTGGCATGCTTGTTGCGTATGCAAATGCAGTTAATGGAGAAAGGGCCAGTGCAGCCTGCCACTCTGTCAGTAGGCCGCAGCAAGCCTGCCGCTCTGTCAGCAGGCCGCAGCAAGCATGCCACCCTGTCAGTAGGCCGCAGCAAGCCTGCCACTCTGTCAGCAGGCCGCAACAAGCATGCCACTCTGTCAGCAGGCCACAGCAAGCATGCCACTCTGTCAACAAGCCGCAGCAAACATGCCACTCTGTCAGCAGGCCGCAGCAAGCATGCCACTCTGTCAGCAGGCCGCAGCAAGTGTGCCACTCTGTCAGCAGGCCGCAGCAAGCAGCCACTACGATGAACAAGAGTTGCGACTTATCCATTCCAGAGCGACTTCATCATGTCTAATCATGCTATTGGTATGTACTGTTGATGATCGTTCAACCATTTTATATATGCATGTGTAAAAATGGGGTCGCTATCCCTGGCGCTAAATTCTTTTATAGCTAACGTCAGATCAACCACTATCATCTCCGCCAACTGCCTTATCAGCCCCAAGTTGTTCCGACTACCTACCTACTGTACCATTTTTAAACAGCGAACATTCATAGCGTTCCTCAGTCACACCAGCCACTGTCATATCTGCCAGTGACCATGGAGGTATAATAGGTGGAGGGAGCATAGGCTCATCTCTGTGAAGCCAGTTTCGGTGCTCAGTAGATCTTACTCTGGCAGCCTCAGTCGTGATTCAGACGTGGTACGGGATGGATGTCGCAACTCCTGCTCTAAACGAGCATGGTGCCCAGCAACTGCGCCGGCAAAGCTATTGAAAGGCTTGTACAATTAATAGAGTAGTCAGCCATTTCTTACTCGCGCATTAGTTATTTCTATTTTGACAATGCACAACATTATATGTTAGCTGCACTCAAAACTCCAATGGCATTAAAAGGGGCACAAACAGCAACGTCGACCCATGATCACAAGCACTGCCAGCACCCTGCAGCCTACCCGTCCGACGGTTGCACCAACACTGACTCCAGAGCGGGCATCCGAGCCATGTACTAAGCACGAAAAGTGGCTTCATTCGAATACACACACAAAGCAGCCAATGCTCCCTCCACCTATTATACCTCCATGCCAGTGACATTCTGGCGAAAATCTGTTTCAGCCCACGTCAGAATCAGCCACCAGGCGTACCATTTTACCGGTTATCACTTTAATGAAACTTTTCTTGCCCAACCTAACCTAACCTAGGATACGTGTTTCGAACCCGCGGGGCAAAGGTACGTATTTTTAACCCGCGGGGCAAACATACTTATTTTTGTAGGGAACGTAATGCCGTTTTTTAGCGTTTTTTTATTGAAGTTTCATTAAAGTGATAACTGTTAGTTTGGGACGCCTGTTTCGCTGAAATGACAGTGGCAGATATGACAGTGGCAGATTTTGAAGTGGTGGAAAATGCGTGTGGGCTGAATCATCGTTAGGTAGAAAGCACGTGGGATGAATTTTTTTTAGCGGTTATGACAGTGTCCGGCCATGACAGTGAGGTGAAGTGAAGTGGCGATAGTGCGCGTGTGCTGGAATAATTTTAGCGCGAACGCTGGGCTCCCGTAAAAATGTCAACACTTTATTTTAATCGTGTTAGGGTCAGAATGAGAGCCCAGCGTTCGCGCTAAAATTATTTCCGCACACGCGCACTATCGCCATTTCACTTCAGCTTACTTACATAGCCGGGCACTGTCATACCCTCTAAAAATCTTTCAGCACACATGCTTTCGTGCTAAACAATGTTTCAGCCCACGTGCATTTGCGCCACTATCATAGCATCCTATTATTTCTAACGTCATATCAGCCCTTTTCATCTCCCCAACTGCCATTTCAGCCACAATTGTTCCAACTACCTACCTACGGTAGCATTTTTTAACAGCGAACATTCATACCGTTCTTCAGTCAGACCAACAACTGTCATATCCGCCACTGGCATATCCGCCGCGAGTGGTTCCGCCAACCGAACTAAAGTACCATTTTACTTGTTATCACTTCAATGAAACTTTTCCTACCCATCCTAGCCCAACCTAGAGGTACATGTTTCTAACCCGCGGGGCAAAGGTAAGTATTTCTAACCCGCGGGTGAGCGTACGTATATTTCTAGTGTACGTAATGCCGTTTTTTTCAGCGAATATGAAAGTTTATTAAAGTTTCAATAAAGGGATAACCAGTAAAATGGTACGACTCGTGGCTGATATAACAGTGGTGGATATGACAGTGGCTGCTCTGAGTGAAGGATGCAATGATTGTGGCACAAATGCACGTTGACTGAAACACGTGTACTGGAAGATTTTTAGCGGTTATGACAGTGTCCGGCCATGACAGTAAGCTGAAGTGAAGTGGCGATAGTGCGCGTGTGCGGAAATAATGCTAGCGCAAACGCTGGGCTTCCCTCATAAACTGCAATACCGCTGAAAAGACGGCATTACGTACCCTAGAAAAATACGTACGCTTGCCCCACGGGTAAGAAATCCGTACCTTTACCCCGCGGGTTAGAAACGCGTACCTCTAGGGTAGGTTAGGTTGGGAGGAAAAGTTTCATTCAAGTGATATCCAGTGAAATGGTACCGTAGTTCGGTTGGTGGAACAACTCGTGACTGATAAGCCGGTGACGGATATGACAGTGGCTAGTCTGACTAGGAATGCTATGAATGTTCGCTGTTAAAAAATGGTACCGTAGATAGGTAGTCGGAACAACTTGTGGCTGATATGACACTTGGGGAAGATGAAGGGGGCTGATCTGACGTTAGCTATAAATGAATTTAGAGCCAGGTATAGCGACTCGTTAGAATGTCCTTCTTCCTTTCTAACACTTGCATTGAGTGTCATTCTCGATTTGTTGTAATGATAAAAAAGCACACGATTATATTTTTTTACGGTGCTTGAATATGACTATAAGAACTTTAATCAAAATTTTTAATTTAGCTGATATTCTCACTTATGTGTCATCAAATATTGAAACTTTGTACGTGTACTACAACATTATATTTTTTATTGTGTCAGGAAATGATTGTGTAACAAAAACTGAATGCAACATAAATGTATATAAATAAACAGCCTCCAGATCAACCCTATCAACAGCTCAAAACTATGAATGTAGAAAACAAGTAAACATCGTTTATTTGATTGATCGTGCTATGCACGATATAGAAAAAAACTTCAGTAATGTTCTCCACGAGGTCAATCGAGATTTGCAGATGACAATGAATATTCCGGAGGTCAAATAATTTCTTTGTAAGTGCCAGTCAACTACACTAAGAAACAATTTTTACCTGCATGTCATTAAATGTTGTAAGTTTGGCAGGGAACTTTCTTAGCCTACAAATCAATAAAACAGTTCATTGTCCACATACTATGCTAGGTCTCAGTGAAACGGGTCGCTATACTTGTCGCTAAATTCTTATAAGGCTAACGTTAGATCAGCCCCTTTCATCACTGCCAACTGTCATATCGGCCACAAGTTGTTCCCACAACCTACCTACGGTACCATTTTTTAACAGCGAACATTCATAGCATTCCTCAGTCAGACCAACCACTGTCATATCCGCCACTAGCATATCAGCCATGAGTTGTTCCGCCAACCGAACTAAGGTACCATTTTACTGGTTATCTCTTGAATGAAACTTTTCCTCCCAGCCTAACCTAACCTAAAGGTACGTGTTTCTAACCCGCGGGGTAGACGTACGTATTTCTAACCTGTGGGGCAAACGTACGTATTTTTCTAGGGTACGTGATGCCGTTTTCCAGCGGTTATGAGTTTATTGAAGTTTCGTCAAAGTGATAACTAGTAAAATGGTACGACTCGTGGCTGATATGACAGTGGCGGATATGACAGTGGCTGCTCTGAAAGATTTTTAACGAATGTGACAGTTTCTGGCGATGACATTGAGCTGCGATATTTTTAGTCCATAAGCTGGGCTCCCAAACCATGGACAGACTTTACCTTAGATACAGCAGGAATTCCTTCACGATAATATTAATATAAACCCTCGAAAAATACCTTTTCCCAACTGACTGCTACTGTTCGTGAAAATTATATTTATTTATAATTTAAACCTCTCAATAGCAAAATATGTTTGGGTAATCATTTGTAACCTTCTTGGAAATAAATAACAGAGTAATCCGGATTAATATTTTTGTTCTTGGTATCTTGCCCACGTAGAAACCTGTTCGATAATCAAATCCCTAATTAATGACTCATTGAAACGTTTTTTTCTCGTGCATTTGCAACAGGTCATATTAACTATGCAGTTAGTCTTTTTTTTTTGATATGCCACAAAATATGTAGGTATGTGTAATGTACAAACTTGTAATGGACATTTCAGGTTTCTTATTCAATGTCAGAGCATCTTTGCAGCAATTGTTGTCTCCAGAACGATTGCGCTGACGACGACTTGGTGCATATTATTTGTGTATTCAGATATTTCTGAAATTGATCAACCTGTCTTTATACCAAATTAAATTTTAAATCTTTATATGTATGCATATGTGTTTGTGGGCAGATATGTGTACATTTGTACCTATGAATATATTTATATGAACAATTCCAAGTAAAACTGAGTGGGTGTAGCTCAATGAGTTAAATATCAACGACCTCACCGAGAATCGAATCCTGGATTGCTGCAGTGCTAGCTGGGTGCTATCTACCCTCTACACAAAGACGGTATAATTATGCACAACCTGCTATTTCACGACTAACGAAAAACACAGGACCCGGTCAGGCCGTGGACTGTATTGTGTGACCACATCAACATCCCCGCCGTACTAAGGAAGAGGTACGCGTTTCATGCGACCCCGGTGTAGAGGTTGTAATAAATCATAGTGCAAATAAGCGTAGAAAACGCTCTACGAGGTAAATATCATCAGCCTCACCGATAATCGTACCCCGGACTGCCGCATGGCTACCTGGGTACAGTATCCAGGCAGACATTCGGCTGTCCCGGTTTCGATTATCGGTGAGGTCGACGATACTTCTATGAGCGTCTGTCTATAAAAAAAAAACAATTTCAAAGAGGATCGGCTCAGAACTCTAGAATTTATTCTCCGTTACCTCTTGAAGATTTTTTTTTCTCACAAAATATTCGCCTAGACCATGTCTGTAGAGGAGAACTTTGGAGGTCAGAGTTCAACTTGAATGGCGTTTTAAATAAAACGGGCAATTTTTTTTTAATGTCCGCCTATTCGATTTTCAGGTATTGTATATATTTGTGAGGATAATAACACCGATAGCTTTTATTGTAATCTAAGTAACCCTTGTAATGTTACTATCTTCAAATATTGCCCAATCACTCTCCGTGCATCGTCCAAGTTCAAGATCACTCGGATGATTACGGCAGATAATTGTATCTTTAACGAGGTTCAATGTTCTCGGGATTGCAGAATACCCAGACTCCTGGGAGTTTATTGGCTGCAATCCCGCGGAGGCAAGTCCTTTGTTCATAGAACTCCTGACCGTCGGGGATTTGACCCCGTGCGTGAATATCTATTCATTGAAGTATATCGATATGTTTGATAGATATTTTTTAGATATTTTAGATGTCGTGTGTGACTTGATCTAAGTTGGTGTTTATGAAAACAGTGTAGTAGTGAAGTTATTGCGATACCAGTTATTTGACGTGTTTTGGGATGATGGTAAAACGCAACACTTGCAAGCCCTTCCACTCATCAGATGCTGTTATCTTATTTGAAAGGTATACCTCTCATCCGTAAAGTGAGAGAAGACGTCGGAAATTCGTTTTCATTTGACTGGATAAACTTGTGTTCCAGGGATCACATGAAATTTCTCTGAACAATATGTGGATCTTGTATAAGTAGATTTCTCATCGTAGCTGACATTGTAATTGCAATACAAGAAGGTCTAGCACCCTACTATCAATCAAAATGCTTCAACACCTTTACCTTACTGGTGTTTCCAAGTCGAGCGCTCGATTAAAAAAGAGGCTGTATGACAGTACCGTACCTAATTCTATTCACTTATTAGTATTGTGTATATTGATGTCTCTAAAAATACAACTGTTTACGTGTTGTAATGACATTGACATGAACGTTGTAAAGATTGATAGCGTCCTCCCCTGTGTTCGGTAAGCCGGCAAGGTGCGTTACACGGCGAATGTTTCACAGCGAAATCAGATGCACATGTTTAAAGTTCCCCTCTCACTCCTTTGATTTCTCATGTAAAATAACCTACAATTTATCTAATGCGACACTGTCCTGGACTCACTTTCTTCTTCCAGAAGGCCGTAGCCCACGGCGGTAACAGAGTCGCCCGGAACTGGAGCTGTCGGTAGACTGACGGGCAGGCAGCCCGGCTGAACATAGTCTGTTATAAAAGCACTCAAAATATTATGGAATTGTACTTGAAAAATTATATTGAAGTGAAGTTTCCTTGGAAGAATGGAATCCTAGAACACTCTGGATTATTACATCGCTTATTTTACTCTCGTTTCTACCATACAGTTGAGTGTTAGGTTGGGAGGATGGATATGTTACTAGTGTCGGAAGGACAGTCAGAAGTCGTACGCGGTACATCTTTCCTGGACGATTCATTGCTAGTGCTGTGAAAAGCAATTAACACAGAGGTCAGTATTTGGATTACTTGTTTGGATACATTGCATTAGCATTGAAGTAGTACTGGATGGTAATTAAAAGAGAAAAAAAAAGGTTATCTGTTGTACTCGTTGAAATGAAATACAGAGAAATGATTTACCCGCAAATGGTCCTGAGTGATATTTAAACAAAATCAGGTCCGGGATAGAAAACAACTGCCTCAAGTGATGAGCATTAATTGATTATTGTTCAACAATTCAGGATAGAATGTAAATCCATGCAAATCACATTCATCAAGCCTATCCAAAGCTTGCTCAGATTAGATGAAGTTTAAAAAAACTAACATAAACCTATATTTTTGGCTACAGTGGTTACTATTCTAGTCTGAAGATTTAAATACACATACACTCACCGGTAAACGTTACGTCCTTGTCGAGGGTGAGCAGCAAGATATCGTTGATGGCGTAGAAGAAGAAGTACAGCGGAGCGTGGAACGAAACGATTAGAAATTCTTGGTGTCCAGGCACTGTGTTTCGCAGAAGGTCGCTCTCTCCAAAACGGACGTGGGTGCTGCGTCGCAGAGATTTTTTTTATATAGTCAAGGCCCTGAGGGGTAGGACAACACAACTCCCGGCTGTGTCTTCCGATGTAACAGTTTGCTTAACTGAACTGTTACAGACATGGAGCTTGAAGCTCTGGTCTGTGTTTTACGTGTTTTTGATAGCGGTGGCTGAAATGTGAGTATTGTATGGTAACTTGGTCGTACCTCGCTTTGACGAAAACTCCTACGGTCTTCCCAAATCATTTGTATATA
>SDVV010027150.1:0-12149 GCA_016164225.1 Gammarus roeselii | reverse complement strand
TCATCAGCGAGTAGGTCATCAGCGAGTAGGTCATCAGCGAGTAGGTCATCAGCGAGTAGGTCATCAGCGAGTAGGTCATCAGCGAGTAGGTCATCAGCAAGTAGGTCATCAGCAAGTAGGTCATCAGCGAGTAGGTCATCAGCGAGTAGGTCATCAGCGAGTAGGTCATCAGCGAGCAGGTCATCAGCGAGTAGGTCATCAGCGAGAAGGTCATCAGTGAGTAGGTCATCAGTGATTAGGTCATCAGAGTAGGTTATCAGGGAGTAGGTCGTCAGCGAGTAGGTCGTCAGCGAGTAGGTCATTAGCGAGTAGGTCATCAGCGAGTAGGTCATCATACAAACCAACCACCAAATCATTCAGACATTCCAATCTTGAATTCTCTATTTTATTTACCAATTTCAACACAAATGAAAGATTTACAGATGCACAGATGATATTTTATTGATTTTACCCACATTGTATAACACCTAGAAACTTCCTTCAATGTTCCATCAATAAATCTTAGTGCATCGTTGAGTGTTTAAGCGGAAAATTATGTGACTCGGTCTAATGAAGAAATCGTCATCCGATATTTTCCATTGATTTTCCAGATCACATCTTATAGCCATTTCTGATGAGTGGAGGACGGTTTTCATTTCCGTGCGGCATCCGCAGATTTCCCGACGACGATTTCTTTCGTCGATCTCCCGTTCGAACGACGTCCTCCTCAACTCGTTGCGGAAACTTCGGTCATTTTAAATTTGAAAGTTGGTCCATAAGTACCGCTTCGTTGGCGATAAGGCCTGCCAATTGCCTGGCCAAATTTACACAGGGGAACGCGTAACACGGCGAAATGGAAGAAGTATCATGGAGATAAGTCTTATGCTAGAGATACGGCAGGAGCTGTAACAGTCGGAAAAGGGAAAAAAGTCAAGGAAATCCGTCATAAGCTAGATATATGGGAAGAGCTGCAACACGGGAATGTGAGAGAAGTATTAGAGAAATACACGAAGGGCTGCTACATGGTAAAGTGGGAGCAAGTTTTTGAGGTAAAACGTAGGCGAGAAATAAGGGAAGGCCTGTAACACAAAGACGTTGAATCATGTAGATAAGGCTTGGGCTAATGATTAGAGTCCTGTAACCCAATAAAGTGAGAGAATATTACAGGAGTTCAATCTTACGCTAAATACACGGAAAGGACTGCAACATGGTGGAGTGGTTGGAGAATCACGGAGGTTATTCTTTGTTTAGAGATCAGGAGAAAGCTGCAGCCAGGGAAAGTGGGAGGAGATCTTGGAGGTAAGTCTTGGGCAAGTGATACGGGAAAGGACAGGGAAGTGGGAGGAGAATAATTTTTGAAAATGTCTATGGCAGGAAATACGGAAAAGCTATATCACGGGGAAATGGGAGAGAATAATTGAAATCAATCATAGTAGAAAAATCATGTGAAGTCAGTCTTAGGCTAGAGATACAGTAAAGTTAACCTACGACACGTGGAAGTAGGCGAAAAATCGTAGTGATAACCGTTAGGCTGAAAAGACGGAAAGGGTATTATAACACTTTGAAGTGGGAGGATAATAGGCGATAAGTATTAGATTAAATAAAAAAAAGGATGGCCTGTAACACGGGTAAGTGTTACAGGCCATAACACGGGTAAGTGTTACAGGCCATAACACGGGTAAGTGTTACAGGCCATAACACGGGTAAGTGTTACAGGCCATAACACGGGTAAGTGTTACAGGCCATAACACGGGTAAGTGTTACAGGCCATAACACGGGTAAGTGTTACAGGCCATCCGTTTTCTCCAACACGAGGAGGTTTTAGAAGAAACAAGCCGATAAAACTGAGGCTAGAGATTTCGCAAGGGCTTACCACATGGAAGTGTTAAAATTATCTCGGAGATAAGTTCAAGGCTAAGCGAAACGGGAAGGCCTGTAACATGATAAACTGAGAGAACTATTGGTAGATTAGTTTCAGGCTAAAGATCGTTAAAGGCTGCAACACGGTGGAGTGAGAGTGAACACAAGGAGGAGGGTCTCAGGTTTGCCGTCCCGGAAGTGTTACAAGTATCAATGAGTTGGGCCATAGGCCAGAGCTACGGGAAGGGAAAAAACTGTGAAAGTATGTCTTAGTATGAAAGACTAGTTATTTGACTACAAAAGAGCTATAACAAGGGGAAGTAGAAGAAAAAACTTGGCAATGGGTATGGAGCATAGGAAGGGCAGTAATACGTGGAATTGGGAGAAGAAACATGGAGATAAGCCTTTGGATAGAGATCGGGCAAAGCTGAAACACTTTGAAGCGTGTGGAGTAGCGCAGTTAGGTCTTCGGTCAGAGATTCTCGAAGGCGGCAACACGGTAAAGTGGGAGAAGAATCATGAAGATGAGTCTTAGGCTTGAGTTATCGGAAAGGCTGTAACACGAGTAAATGTGAGAAGAATCATAGAGATATGCCTTTGGCTGTGAAATGGTTAGAGCTGTAACACGGGGAAGGAGAAGAATAATCATGGAAACAAGTCACAAGCTGAAGATACGGGACAGCCTGTGGAGCGTATTAGAGGGAGACGAATCGTGGCGAGGAGTCATAGGCTGGAAATATGACAGGCATGGTCTGTAACACGGTAAACGGAGCAAAAAATCATGGAAATAAGTCTCGTGCAGGGTAGTATTAAGAAATGGGCTGCAACACGAGGAAGTGGGGGAAGAATCGTGGAGATAAATTTTAAGTAAGAGGTACAGTAGCGAATGAGAATTCGATTAAGATTGAAGATTAAGAAAAGTCTTCAATGATCATTTGTCGCTCAATTTTTGAACTCAACAGAAATTCAATTGATATTATCCATCAAAAATCTTTGTCCAGATATGATACTATAAGAAACTTCTATACGAAGTTAAATTCCAAGTAGGAAGAGAAGAATGTATTCTTCCGCTATAGACTGGCCTAAAACGAATTTCTTTCGCTGCTGTACAGTAGCGAAAGAAAATTCGTTCATGATTAAAGATTAGGAGAAATCTTCAATAATAATTTTCCGCTCGATATTTGAACTCCCCGGTAATTTAATTGATAATATTCATTCAGAAGATTTATCCTGATATAATGCCGTAAAAAAATTCAATATGAAGTCAAATTCTCCGTGGGAAAATTCGAGTTTGTTTTTTCGGATGTCGACTAATCATAAATGGATTTTCTTTCGCTGTGGTACAGTAAGAGCTGTTATCTTAGTAAGAAGGTAAAGATTCTCTATTTACACAGATGGCGTTTAAAACTGAGGGGTGCGAGAAGTATTACAGAGATGTCTGATTCTAGTACGACAACAAACAAGGGAAGGACTAACAAGAACAAGTCATGAGATTAACTACAAAGTTGCTTAATGGTAAAAAGACGCGGGATGAAGTCTTCGGTGCTGTTGCGAAAGAAAATACGGTAACGATTCAAGCTGAACAGAAATCTTGAAGGGTGATTTGTTGTGTATTCAAAATTAGTCCAAATATGATTTCATGAGCTTGTTAAGAAACTTTGTCCAAATATACCTACTATAACAAAAAAAATCCACACGAGAGAAGTCTTTCTGTTTCTTCGTTATAGACTAACCATAAGCGGACTTTCTTTCGCTATATTGTACATATCAAAGACTCTAGACGCACTATAGAAAGTAGCACGTTGTCTTGTCTAACAGCAGGCTCTAACAGCAGGCTCTAACAGCAGGCTCTAACAGCAGGCCCTAACGGCAGGCTCTAACAGCAGGCTCTAACAGCAGGCTCTAACAGCAGGCTCTAACAGCAGGCTCTAACAGCAGGCTCTATCAGCAGGCTCTATCAGCAGGCTCTAACAGCAGGCTCTAACAGCAGGCTCTAACAGCAGGCTCCAACAGCAGGCTCCAACAGCAGGCTCCAACAGCAGGCTCCAACAGCAGGCTCCAACAGCAGGCTCCAACAGCAGGCTCTAACAGCAGGTTCTAACAGCAGGCTCTAACAGCAGGCTCTAACAGCAGGCTCTAACAGCAGGTTCTAACAGCAGGCTCTAACAGCAGGCTCTAACAGCAGCCTCTAACAGCAGGCTCTAACAGCAGGCTCTATCAGCAGGCTCTAACAGCAGGCTCTATCAGCAGGCTCTAACAGCAGGCTCTAACAGCAGGCTCTAACAGCAGGCTCTAACAGCAGGCTCTAACAGCAGGCTCTAACAGCAGGTTCTAACAGCAGGCTCTAACAGCAGGCTCTAACAGCAGGCTCTAACAGCAGGCTCTAACAGCAGGCTCTATCAGCAGGCTCTAACAGCAGGCTCTTACAGCAGGCTCTAACAGCAGGCTCGAATGAACGATGCGCAGGCCGAGTCGTCGATTAAAACAAAGATCTGACATCCAATAAATTTCAACAGATATGATTAAAACTTCTTACACATTAGTTATGAAGGTGTTATTATTATAAGCAATCGTATCAGGAATTTAAAAAAAATGTGGTCAATCATGTCGTACAAGTTTTCTTTACCGTTGGAATTTCATAAATTAAATTGCATCACGTATTTAGACAACACATTAAAAGTATGGGAAAATGACGCCTAGTAGCTATTTCTACCAGCAAAAATGAGCACATCACTTCCTGAGGCATGCAGACGATGTTAAGAACTTATGAGCGGTGGAGCATCTCCTGGAGTGCCCAGCTGGTCTCACATCACCCCACAACTGATGGGCCATGACCGTTTCTCCATTTATGGGTAACTCAAACATCTTGAAGAGGGAGGCTGACCTGTGTTTGCACGCCCGTCATGGCTTGTTTGAACCAAGGGCTTGGACGTCTACATTCTTTCTCCAAGAGTCAAGACCTTGAGTTACAACTCATGTACCGATTACTTCAACAGCAGCTAATGGAAAAGGAGTATTCGGTGGTGGAGATTGATAATTGAGACAGAAATGGGTTCAACTTGAATTGAAATACAGTATGCAGAGATGCATACTGCTGAAAATTTTACGAATTTAAAAAGTCTTATTGAACGGTTGATCAGCAATTGTTCATAATAATGAACAACACACTGCTGTCTGAGAATTGAATGTTTGCAAATTAGTTGGTTTGTTATGGAATTTATGTGCAGTTGCGAAGAATATGTTAATTATTTATCGTAATTGAAGAATTATACAATACTTTCCAACTCAAAACCCAGTCAATGTGGTTGTACGTTACTGTACTCTATTTGACGGAAACTTTCAGACAAATCGTGAGTTCAAAATTTAGACAGTATCCAAATTTAGGAACAAATATTCGTTCAAGTACCTACAAAATCTGTCAGAGTTAAAGAATATGAACATAAATACATGAACTATATAAAGTTTAGCCTTTTCATACATTCAGCATTATTTTTGCTTATGAATATCTTAATACATCGAATTTTATTCCAAGTTTTGAAAATTCCAGCAACTAAATAAATGCTGCAGCTGTTTTGACACACTGGACATTACGAATCGAGCGTCTACTACATAGATATCCGTCCACGCTCATCTGTGCTTTGCATGTTATCGATTCATCAAATTGAACACTGGATTTTTAAAACTAAACAAAAACTAAAAAAATATAATTTGCAAATAATAGTACACTGCAGTGTTTAATTGTAACAGTAAATGCATACCCCAACATTCAGGGAATGCCCAACCATTAGAAGCCTTTCCGGACAGGAGAGGCCCGATTCTACAGTTAATGCGTGCCCCTTTTGAGGACTTTCCCAAACCGAAAGACAATACCCTAACATCCGTCCTGATGATCTGTGTACTCCGGTGGCAGCATCTTGCCCCCAGACCTCCCTCAGCTCCTGACTGCATCATCACAACACAAACAACAATTAGTCGACCTCGAAGCTCTCGTAAAGCAAACAACGGCCACCACCACCACCCGTCGGCCCCTCAAACACTCCAAACACTTCAAACATGACCGCTAACATTCGTTTCCCCAACATTTCAGGCATAGTCACAAACAAGGGCCTGGTGACCTGACCACCAGAACATGACTGTCAAACCAGCAGGAGGTCAGCAAACACGGCAGTAAACGCTGCGTCAAACACTCCATCACACCGCGGCAAACGTTCACTGCAAAACACTCCTCACCAGACAACCGGATGAATGGGATATTAGGGCTGGTGTCATCTTTAAGTAAGATTCAAGAGCAAAATTTGTGAGTTATTTATTTGAATTTTGGAATAATCTTCAAACTATCGAAGGAAAATAAAATAAGATATTTTATAAAAAAACAATTGGTGCCCGAGAATAACCGTAACCTAACCGTAACCTACACAGTTGAATGGTTATTTATTCCTGAAAAAAATAAAAATTGTTTCTGTATTATGGATTATCCATACACCAGTATATTTTTACTTCTGTACATTTAGATGGGATACTGAACTAAATCCAAACTTGGCGAGAACCTCTGAAGACCAGAAGTTTTTAAACATATTTTTTCAAACTTCAGCGCGGATTTGTCAGGATTTTACTGGTAACTTGACTGCTTCATCGTAATTGACCTTGCGTCGCAAAGTTATTGCCTCGAAGGGGAAACATTCAACGTTTTAAAAACTATTTCGAGCGAAGACATTGTAAAATATAAACTGACTCAGCCAGGCGGAGATCAAAACGTATAGAGTACATGTTGCGGATGATCCATCGTAAATTAATCATCTATTGTCCCATTAAACACGACCGTGTAGACAGATACAAACTTTACTATAGATACCAACCTTTCTGTAAAACCCTTTGCACATTTCAACAAACAACTTTTAGTTCTATCCAAGACTACAGTTTTCAAAGCTATCGACTGATGAAGTTTATATCTTTTTCAGAGCTCACTGGTAAACGGTCGGAATAATGTCGTTTGACGGCTTCTTCTGAAAGATACCAGATCATGTTGGAAAGTTGATTTCTTGACCAACCCCTATGTTTACGTCCCTGAAAGTTCTAGATGTATCTGATTTACTGTAGATAATGATGATTCAACGGTTACTACTCAACTTTATGGTTTTCGTATACGTTAAATCAGAATGGAAAATGGTCGAGCGTGTTATTGTGCGGCATCACCTTCGTAAATTGGAATAGATTTAGAGAAGCCTGTTTTAATGCGGAAAGGAGGTGATTTATAATGGGGTTCTGATGATTCTGCGAGACTAGGATCATTTCTTATCAGAGGTTTCCCCAAGATGTGATGATTGCTATTCCTAATATTACCAAAATCTCAACAACTTGTGGAAAAAATTTAACATGCAAATCGAAATTGCAGAGAAAATTTCAAATAAGAAGGCAAACAACGCAGAGCCTAAAATTCCACTTTATCAATAGATGCATCGTTCAACATATTGATACCCTGCTGAACATGCTGCACATCTCTGCTCGTTGGCGGGCAAATATGCATGTAAAATTTATACCCAGAAAAGCAAGGTCAATCGACTTGCCGTCAAGCGTAATCCAGATGTCAACAGCTCGGGCGAAACACTTCGAACATCAAACATCGAGCTTTTCGTCGCACAGCTCGAAATGCGACGGATGAACTTGACGTGTGAAGACCAAGAGAAATTCGCGCAAAATTCCCCAAACTAGGCCGGAAAAAATATTTGCACAGCGGGCGGCGCCAAAATCAATTTAGTTCGTTTGCTCTCAGTAATTAAAAGTAAACGCTAGAAATCGGGCCGAGATCACCTCGGCCAGATAGTGATAACCAGCGTGCATAATTTATTCTGCAATAATTAAGCCGTTTCGTCGACAGGGACTACTGCTGAGGATACTACTGTTGAGGATATTAGCATATCGTGATCGATTCCATCGTGGATTGGTGGTCCAAGAGGTTGTGACGAGGCAAGTGCGTGTTCAAGGAACGGGATGATGCAAGAGTGCTGGGTTGCGGAGAGGTTGCCGGATGCAGAAAATGGGTAGGGATGCGGTGAGGGTGTAGGGGTGCAGCACGGGTGCAGGAAACGCGGCAAGGGTGCATGTAATGAGGCGGCATGGATGTAGGAAGGCGGCAAGGGTGTAGGGAGGCGGCAAGGGTGCATGTAGTGAGGCGGCATGGATGTAGGGAGGCGGCAAGGGTGTAGGGAGGCGGCAAGGGTGCATGTAGTGAGGCGGCATGGATGTAGGGAGGCGGCAAGGGTGCATGTAGGAAGGCGGCAAGGGTGTAGGGAGGCGGCAAGGGTGTAGGGAGGCGGCAAGGGTGTAGGGAGGCGGCAAGGGTGCATGTAGTGAGGCGTCATGGATGTAGGGAGGCGGCATGGATGTAGGGAGGCGGCAAGGGTGTCGGGAGGCGGCAAGGGTGTATGTAGTGAGGCGGCATGGATGTAGGGAGGCGGCAAGGGTGTAGGGAGGCAACAATGTTGTAAGAATGAGCCAATAATGTGGGAATGAAGCAAGGGTGGAACGATGCGAGATGAGTGTGGGATGAGGCAAGAATGTGGGGATGAGGCAAGGATGCATAAATGGGGCATAGGTGCAGAAATTCGGCAAGGGTGTAGGGAACTGGCAAGGATGTATTGAGCCGGCATTAGTTCAGAGATGCGGCGAGGGTGTAGGAATATGGCAAGGATTGATAGATGAGAAAAGGTTGTTGGGATGAGGTATGGGTTTTGGGACGAGGCAAAAGTTTTGGGATACGGCAAGGAAGTGAGAATACCGCAAAGGTGTAGGGATGCAGTAAGGGTGTAAGGATGCGGTAAGGGTGTAAGAATGCAACAATGGTGTGGAAATGATGAGCCCGTGTGGTGATACGCCGAGGGAATAAGGATGAGACAAGAGTGTAGGGATGAGGTATGGCTGTAGGGAGGAAGCAAGGGTATAAATGCAGCGATGGTCTTCTTATGCCACACTGGTGTTCGGACAAGGTCGGGGTGTGGGGATGAGGAAAAGGTGTATGATGCAGCAAGTGTGTAGGGATGCGGCAAGCGTGTGGGAATAAGGCACGCGTGTGGGGATGATGTACGCGTGGACATACACCGAGGGTGAAGAGATGAGACAACAGTGTAGGGATGAGGTAAGGCTGCAGGGATACAGCAGTAGTACAGGGATGCCGCACTGGGATGGGGAAGCGTCAATGTGAGGATGTGGCAAAGAAATGAAGATGCGGCAAGGATGGGCGGATAAGGCAAATGTTTGTGTATGAGGCAGATGTGTGTGAAGATGAGGTAAAGGTGTGGAGATGTGACAAAAATGTGGAGACGCGGAAATAGCTGAAGGGATTTGTGAAGGCTCTTTGGATGCGTCAAGGGTGTGGGGATGCGTCAAGGGTGTTGGGATGCGTCAAGGGCGTGGGGATGCGTCAAGTGTGAGGGAATGCGTCAAAGGCGTGGGAATGCGTCAAGCGTCTAGGGATGTCCAGGGTGTGGGAATGAGTCAAGGTTGTGGGGATACGTCACGAGAGTGGGAATGAAGCAATGGGTGTTGAGATGCGGCATGGGTGCGAAAATATGGAGATTCGGCAACGGTGTGGGAATAATGCAAGGGTTTGGGAATGATGCAAGGGTTTGGGAATGATGCATGGGTGTGTGTTTGATGCATAGGGAGGGTGATGAGACAAGGGTGTGTGAAGAGGTGAGGAATGAGACGATGGTGACGGACGAGGCAATAGAGAGGGATGAGGCAATGGTGAGGGGTGAGAATGTTGTAGGGCGAGACAATCCATGGATTTTGCAATGGTGTTGGAAGAGACAGGCGTGGAATGAGGCTAGCGCCGCGTATTTCGCATTATGCAGTACAGACGAGAATGTTAGTGGAAAATTATGTGCGAGGAATGTGGCTAATGGCCGGTGTGGTAAGTCTCTAAAGGTCGGTGTGGTAAGAAGCTAAGGGCAGGTGAGATAAGTAGCAAAATGGCCGGTGAGGTAAGAAGCTAAAGGCCGGTGAGGTAAGTAGATAAAGGCCGGTGTGGTAAGTAGCTAAAGGCCGGTATGGTAAGTAGCTAAAGGCCGATGAGATAAGTACCTAAAGGCCGGTGAGGTAAGAAGCTAAAGACCGGTGAGGTAAGTAGCTAAAGACCGGTGAGGTGAGTAGCTAAAGGCCGGTGAGGTAAGTAGCTAAAGACCGGTGAGGTAAGTAGCTAAAGACCGGTGAGGTAAGTACCTAAAGGCCGGCGAGGTAAGAAGCTAAAGGCCGGTGTGGCAAGTAGCTTAAGTGAGAATAACTAACACTCAGGAAGAGAAATGTATGCAATTTCAACCACAGATGACAGAACTCTATTATAAATTTTTATATTTGGTTTCGGAACCCGCCAAGGCTTTTTGTGGGTTGATGGATTTGATTAGGTTTATGATTCTGAAGAAAGCATGCGACGATTCAAAAATTCGAAAAATGAAAATGCGTTTTGGGTAGGTGCCTCAATTTGTCATACCGTTTGCACATACAAAAATACATTATAAAACACAGTTCATCAAATAAAAACCAGATAAAAAAATACGATGGATGCAAGAAAGAACTCAATAATTAAGTGAACTTCGCTATCGCCAATGACAACTCACCATCTGGGTGGCTCTCTACAGAGCTATGACAACTCACCATCTGGGTGGCTTCTACAGAGCTATGAAAACTCACCATCTGGGTGGCTCTCTACAGAGTTAACTACTATATTACCCCCTGGCATAAATTACTGCACCAGTAGCTCAATTCAGCGCCCCTGATGTGATTCCTCGCCTAGCAGAAGTTGTTTTTGTACTAGTCTCGCCCACACTCATTTCTTTGTCGAGCGGCTTCAGAAGAGAAGTGATGGAGGGTGAAGAGTGTCAGCCTGGGGTGGTCCGCCGGGGGAGAAAAAGGGGGAGAAGATGATACTATCCGACTTTGTACGTCATATACCGAAGACAATTTCGGTACTGGTTTGTCTTCGATTAACCCAAATGTAAACCAGCCATTTTCAAGTAAGAATTTCATGCAGCATTCGAATCGCAGTTAAGCTGCATCATCACTTTTTTACCCGTCCATGATATGGCAAAAAATATCATTTACATTTCATTTATATGTAAATGTAAAAAATCAGACAATTACATCTTCACAGAATTCACAATATGTCATTTTCTCTTGCTTTTTAAGGTATTTGCCATGGCCTACCTATACAGGCAAGTTCCACTGTTTACGTGACCTAGTGAAGTTCCCTGCATATGCCGTCACGTTTCATCAAGCTTTATCATGTTGAAAACATGTCTAATGAAGCATGTAAGCTCATGTTAGGAATTTGGCCGTACGATTTCAAGACTGTGGGAATCCCGCCAGCTGGCAACAGTTTGTTTATTAGTTTAAAATGTCTCGTAGCAAATGCGAGGCTACTTGTGCTATTTCAAAATTCTTGCCATCAGGATTACGGACATGGAACGTAACAACGGCAGTACCAACGTGAGTACCAACGTGAGTACCAACGTGGGCATTGAAGCCCGATTAAATTGTAGTCACAACCCAGTGACTCAATCACTTCGTCATTCGATCTCTATACTCCGAACCCAAGTTGTTGGAACCATGGAGGTATAATATCCTATTATACCTCCATGGTTGGAACGGAGTGCGTTCACACAAGTTGTTTGCATGTCATAGAGGAGGACGCTTGCAATCGATGTCAGGTGCCGCGCCTTCCATACCTACACGACCAACATTTTCGAATAATTTGCAATGTATAGGATACAAATAGATATTAAATCCGCTAATTTGCCACGTAACTTACAATTATCTAATAAATGCTTCTACGAGCTTACGAAATCACAGAAAATTTGTCTACAAGTTTTGTTGAAATAAGCTAAGCAGTTTTGTAAAAAAAAATTATACATAACATCAAATTACCATCAAGGTAAATTACAGGATGGGAAAGTATAGCTTTGAATTTGGTTTCTAACTAATTTTCAGAACTCACAATAATAGCAAAATAGTGCAATCTAATAGTAACTCTGGAACAACGAGTATATGATGCAACAGAATGAAACCAAGCAGATCACTGCTGCGACGAATAAACGATACGCTTAAGGTTTGTCTCGGTATTCCATTTCAGGAAGGCTCCTGAATGAATCATCGCAGTAAATTTGGTGCTCGCCTGTGTAAAGGTGCTCGCCTGTGTAAAGGTGCTCGCCTGTGTAAAGGTGCTCGCCTGTGTAAAGGTGCTCGCCTGTGTAAAGGTGCTCGCCTGTGTAAAGGTGCTCGCCTGTGTAAAGGTGCTCGCCTGTGTAAAGGTGCTCGCC